>CAUYLG010034828.1:0-45601 GCA_963573385.1 Cacajao melanocephalus | reverse complement strand
TCTTAGCCCATTGATTTCTGCTTTTACTGTTTAATGTTACAATGTAGTTTACGTCATCAAGGAAGAACTAAAAGATATATAATCAGACTTATGCACACAATAAACTTGCTATTCTGGCATGCCATTCTGACATTGCCTGAGCAGCCCTCCAGACCCCACTGTCTGTCTGGCTTTTCTTCTGTGCACTCTCTCCTCCAGGTGATGAACATCTCTGAGTTGGGGTCAGGCATCCCGCAGGCCGGGAGCCCCCCGGCAGACATGCTGGTCCCCCACAAAACTCCATCTCAAAAAACAAAACAAAACAAAACAAAAAAGCTTCTGGGATACGGCAAAGGTTGTGTTAAGAAGAAAGTTCATAGCTCTACACTCCTACAAAAATAAGACTGACAAAACACAAACTGACATACTAAGGTCACACCTCAAGGAACTAGAGAAACAAGAACAAACCAAACCCAAACAAAGCAGAAGAAAGGAAATAACGAAGATCAGAGCAGAACTAAATGAAACTGAAACAAACAAACAAAAAAAAATACAGAAGATAAATCAAACAAAAAGCTGGTTCTTTGAAAAGATAAATAAGATTGAAAGACCATTAGCAAGATTACTCAAGAAAAGAAGAGAGAAAATGTAAATAACCTCACTAAGAAATGAAACAGGAGATATTACACACTGACACCACTGAAATATAAAAGATCATTCAAGGCTAGTATGAACACCTTTACACACATAAACTAGAAAACCTGGAAGAGATGGGTAAATTTCTGGAAAAATATAACCCTTCTAGCTTAAATCAGAATCAGATACGCTGAACAAACCAATAACAAGCAGCAAGATTGAAATGGTACTTTAAAAATTACTAACAAAAAATGTCCAGGACCAGACAGATTCACATCAGAATTCTACCAGATATTCAAAGAAGAATTGGTACCAATCCTTTTGACACTATTCCACAAGACAAAGAAAGAAAGAAGGAACTCTCCCTAATTCATTCTGTGAAGCCAGCATCACCATAATACCCAAACCAGGGAAGGGCAAAACAAAAAAAGAAAACTACAGAAAAATATCCTTGATGAACAGAGATGCTAACATCTTTAACAAAACATAAGCTAACCAACTCCAACAACGTATCAAAAAAATAATCCACTCTGATCAAATGGGTTTTACACCAGGGATGCAGGGGTGGTTTAACACACACAAATCAATAAATGTGATACACCACATAAACAGAATTTAAAACAAATCAGATAATCATCTTCATAGATGAAAAAAAGCATTAGAGAAGATCAAGTGTCCCTTTATGATTAAAACTCTCAGCAAAATCAGCATACCAGGGACATACCTTAATGTAATAAAAGCCATCTATGACAAACAAACAGCCAACATAGTAGTAAATGGGGAAAAGTTTAAAGCATTCCCTTTGAAAACTGGAACAAGACAAAGATGCCCATGCTCACCATTCCCCTTCAACATAGTACTGGAAGTCCTATTGAAAACCCTAAAGACTCCTCCAAAAAGCTCTTAGAACTGATAAAAGAATTCAGCAATGTTTCCAGAGATTAATGTACATAAATCAAGAGCCCTTCTCTATACCAAGAGTGACCAAGTGTATAATCCAATCAAGAACTCAACCCCTTTTACAAAAGCTCCAAAAAAATAAAAATACTTAGGAATATACCTAACGAAGGAATCAAAAGACCTTTACAAGGAAAACTACAAACACTGCAGAAAGACATCATAGATGACACAAACAAATGGAAACACATCCCATGCTCATGGATGAATAGAACCAATATTGTGAAATGATCGTACTGCCAAAAGCAATCTACAAATTCAATGTAGTCCCATCAAAATACTACCATCAGTCTTCACAGAACTAGAACAAACAATTCTAAAATTTGTATGAACCAAGAAAGAACCTGCATATAGAAAGCAAGACTGAGCAAAAAGAAGAAATCTGGAGATATCACATTACCTGATTTCAAACTATACTATAAGGCATGATAACTAAAACAGCATGGTACTTGTATTAAAATAGGCACATAGACCAATAGAACAGAATAGGGATACCAGAAATAATCCCAAATGCTTACAGACAACTGGCCTTTGACAAAGCAAACAAAAACATAAAGTTTGCAAAGACACTCTTCAACAAATGATGCTGAAATAATTGGCTAGCCACATGTAGGAGAGTAAATCTGGATCCTCAACTCTCACCTTATACAAAAATCAACTCAAGATGAATTAAGGAAAATTCTAGAAGACAACACTGGAAAAACCCTTCTAGACATTGGCTTAATCAAGGATTTCATGATCAAGAACCCAAAAGCAAATGCAATAAAAACAAAGATAAAACCTGGGAACTAATTAAACTAAAGAGCTTTTGCACAGTAAAAGGAACAGTTCGCAAAGTAAACAGAAAAACCACAGAGTAGGAGAAGATCTTCACAATCTATGCATCTGATAAAGGACTAATATCCAGAATTTTCAACGAATTTAAACAAACCAGTAAGAAAATAATCAAACAGTTCCAAAAAGAGTGGGCTAAGGACATGCATAGACAGTTCTTAAAATAAGATAAACAAATGGCCAGTAAACATATGAAAAAATTGTCAACATCACTAATGATCAGGGAAATGCAAATCAAAACCACAATGTGATACCATTTGACGTCTGCAAGAATGGCCATAATAAAATAAATAAATAAACGGTAAATGTTGGCATGGATGTGGTGATCAGGGTACATTTATACACTGCAGGTGGGAATGTAGTGTGGGGATTTCTTAAAAACTAAAAGTAGAACTATCATTTGATCCAGCAATCCCACTACTGGGTATCTACACAGAGGAAAAGAAGTTATTATTCAGAAAAGATATTTACACATGTATGTTTATAGCAGCATAATTCACAATAGCAAAATCTGGGTACCAACCCAAATTCCCATCAATCAGCAAGTGATAAAAAAAGCTGTGACATTTATGTGATGGACTACTACTCAGCCATAAAGATGAATGAATTAACAGCATTTGCAGTGACCTGAATGAGACTGGAGACTTTTTTTTTCTGAGACAGAGTCTCCCTCTGTTGCCCAGGCTGGAGTGCAGTGGTGCGATCTCGGCTCACTGCAACCTCCGCCTCCTGGGTTAAAGTGAATCTCCTGCCTCAGCATCCTGAGTAGCTGGGACTACAGGCATCCACCAACATGCCCGGCTAATTTTTTGTATTTTTAGTAGAGACAGGGTTTCACTATGTTGGCCAGGATGGTCTCTATCTCTTGACCTCATGATCCGCCTGCTTCAGCCTCCCAAAGTGCTGGGATTACAGGCATGAGCCACTGCACCTGGCCCTTGGAGACTATTACTCTAAGTGAAGTAACTCAGGAAGGGAAAATCAAACATCCTATGTTCTCATTAACATGCAGAAGCTAAGCTATGAGGATGCAAAGGCATAAGAATGATACAATGGACTTTGGGGACTTAGGGGTAAGAGCAGAAGCAGGTCGAGGGATAATAGGCCCATATGGTGTAGTGTATACTGCTAGAGTGGTGGGTGCACCAAAATCTCACAAATCACCACTAAAGAACTTACTCATGCAACCAAATACCACCTGTATCCCAATAACTTATGGAAAAATAAATATAAAGAAATAAATCTGTAGACTCAGTTTAGTGATTGCCTGTTTATCTCCACTTCATCCCTGCAATCTTGTGCTTGGACATTTAACATGTGGGCTCTGATTTTCCAGTTATATGGATTCAAGTAAATAATCTTGTTTCTCCAATTTTTCAGACCCTTAATTAAATACTCTGCTTTCAGTCTCATACTGGACACGTGTATTCTGCTGATTCTGTACTCCAATGTTAGTGACCATAACAAAATGTGTTTACAATAATGCTTTAGGGCTTAGTCTGGGTATGTGGAGCCTGGATTCATAGAGAGGCAATCTGGTAGAGTACTCATGAGAATAGGCTCAGGCTGGCATGCCTGGGTTAAATCCAGTTGTACCACTCACTATCTCTGTGTCCTTGGGTAAGCATGTCAAATATTCTGTGGCTCAGATTTCTTCTGTGAAAATAATAATTGTAGCTATTTCTTAGGGATGTTGAAAGGATGAAACTGATTACTGTAAACATATCTCTTAGGGCACTGCCACATATTTATTCAGCACTGGCTATTATTATATTTTCTTATTGCAATATTAATTTTTATATTGTCAGTTTTTATTCTCAAATGCCATTCCCTCTCATAAGTCCTCATAGAATAACATGTCTAACATGTCTCCTATTCCCACTATAGTTCAATGTGTAGCTTTCAATTTCATGTATTATAGTTATCTGTTAAAATGGTCAAATTCAATTTAAACTACAGTGTGCTCATGTGGTAGGTAAATGTTCAATTGCAAGGCCAATCAATACTATCAATACATTTTGGTAGATGCCCAATTGTGTTACCTTAAATAATTTCAGGCACATAGTAAAAACTCAGTATATAAAATTTACTCTATAACAATTAATGATTCTTCTCTCACTTGACTGTCTGTGTACGCATGCCTCCTTAGGAAAAATCAAATAACTATGCACCAAAGTGAGAAATGAGTTGTATTAAATTTATACTGAAATACATAGTCATCTTAGTAATTCTAGAACTTTTAATAAACTGTTTCATAAAATGCATCAAAGTTTTTATTTTAGTGTCAAGACACAAGTAAAAATTAAAAAGGGTTCTTCTGTATTTATCTCCTATGATAGATCAGGTGTAGGAAAGTATTCATCAAAGTAAAAATACCAGTGGGAACAAAAGCTGACCTTTCAATAAATAATCTGTCAATAGTGTTTGATCTAGTATCTATACACATAAAACCAGCTGCAAGATAAGCAATACAATTCAAAGAAGTTGCTACAATTTCAAGTGAAATTGGTTGCTTCCAATAAGACTTCCTTTTATATACAGAAAAAAAATTACTGTGAGGCAATAAATTCATATTCCTTTAAATTAGTGCCTAAACATAATGTAGGCAGTTTGCCAAGCACTCCTGGGTGAAATATTGGCTAAGATATGTTTAGAAAGTCTGGCAGGGTGGGTAGTGATTATGGGTGATAGATACTGTCAAGAACTTAAGACAATAAGGAACTCATAAAGTCAGAGTTCTTTTCTACGGAGAATACATCTTTCGAGGTGTTTTCTGTATAAAACACTACAGAATGCTCAAATACAGATTTAAAAATAAGTAATACTGCCTTTGAGATTCTGAAGAAAGAGGATCAAGAAGCATTAAAATTAAAATAATCACTTTTTATACTCTAGAATATTATCTTGCTTACCACCATACCATCACTTAAATTGCTTAATCCTAATAATCTTTTACATCTCAGGTTGGCTTCTGATCAGTTAAGCCTGAATTATGCTCACCTATATGACCCTCAGTTTAGTTCTTCAACATAGCTTGTATCAGATTGTTCACAATTATCTATTATTTGTTTTTTTTATTTGATTCTAAATTACATAGCCAGAAACTATGCCATTTTTATTGTTATACTCCTAGCAAGAAAGTAACAGCCAAGAAGACCATGACCTTGTCGTAGTCCAGGTTTTCTTTTCCTCCTTTAAATTGTCAAAGAAAGGTATGCAGTGTAGACCAAAATATATATTCTTGGCTAACAGAAACTTTGGCAACACATGTAAATTTAAGAAATCTAGTAAATTAGTTTTTGGCTCTTACAACAAACATATGTCTCAAAATTTACTACACCGATGTGCCAAAAATTTTATTTGCCAGTATCAGAAAATACAGAGCCAGAGGGAAAAAGAACAGTCTTCTTTGATGCACTGGTCAAGCTTGCCAAGTCATCTGGTTAAGCCACGGCTGTTGGACCCTGTAACATTAGGCAGAGAATCGAGATTTGCTAGGGGTGCCTCTAGCTCTTGTTTTTCATGTAGGAAGAAAGTATGTATGTGACTATAAAGTGTACTAACTTTAATCTGTTTTGAATCCTAGTAATACCCTCACATGCTCTAAGTATTTCCATTTTCCCCTCCAAATCTTCTCTCCACCCTTCTGCCCTCTACACTGTGTCACAGAAAACAGATGTATGGCTTAGATCAATGGCCCCTTTGCCATCTGGTCTCTGCTTAAAGTGTGCCAGTGGAGATGACTAGCAGAAGAGAAGAGGGAGGAACAGAAATCATGCCACTGGAGTATTTGTCCCACAGGTTCCCTCCAGCAGTGTTGTCACAACTGCCATGTCTGTCCTTTAACTGATGAAGACCACACTTCCTGTCAGATGTTTTTTTTTGCACACAGTAATTTTTTTCTTTTTTGAGATGGATTCTCACTGGCCCAGCTAGAATGCAGTGGTGCAGTGGTGCAATCTTGGCTCACTGCAATGTCCACCTCCTGGGCTCAAGCAATTCTTCTGACTCAGCCTCCAGAGTAGCTGGGACCAGAGGTGTGCACCACCATGCCCCTGGCTAATTTTCACCATGTTGACCACATAGCAATTTTATAGCTTTTTACAACTATTCCCACTTCTTGGTCCTTTATTTTTTACCTCCTCCTTTAGTATACATTTTTTAACAAACTACTCTTTATGACTATTTTAAATATAAATTTTAATTATTGAAATCTACATACTGAAATACAGAAAGAAATCACATGAGTAATGTACAAAGTGAATTAAATATTTATTCTGAAGAAATTATTCATAAAGAGCTGCTTGGGTTTTAATGCTGCAAAAAATATTGTTAAAAGCAGGATTTCATATTGACACAAGCAATTTTAATGGGAAAACATACCTTATGCTGCCTCAAGAGGGAAAACATTAAAATTACTTTAATATTTGCTTTTCTCACTTTTATTTTACTTAAAGTATCTTGTTTCAATTTTAGTGGTGACAACAACCTTCTCTCTAGATTAACCTACTTTATCTGTTTCAAATAGTATTAAACTAATTATGAAGAGGCATGTATTTTCATTAATGAAACAGATTTATAATAATTTTTCCCAGATTTTAAAAAAGAGGGCATAGGTTTGATTAATGTCTCTTTGAGAGAAGTTAAGAGGATGAAGTACAGTGGAGAGCAATTAATTGCATTACTTCACATCTTCAATGTAGATCTTTTACTTTTAAAGTTAAAAAATTAAAAATATATTTAAAATGTACTTTAAATATGTGGCACTTTTTAATTAGAACAGTAAAATTTTTTGAAAACAATAGTTGGCAAAGTTTTCTTCTGTAAAGTGCCAAAAAGTAAATATTTAGGCTTTATGGGCCATTTAATTTCTGTTGAAACTACTCAGCTCTATTACTATGGCAAATAAAGCAGCCATAGACAACAGCAAATGAGCAGGATGATTGTGTCCCAAGTCACTGTGATGACCATAGTTTGCCAATAGCTTTCTAAAGAAGTGAGTTCTCCATATTTTGATTGAATATCAGGAGTAATTTTTAAAAACGTATCTAGTATGTGTTTAAAATGTTTCAGCTGAAAGGAAGTCCACTTTGGAAATAAGGGATGGAAAGAGGATGCTATTATACAATTACTAAATAATGTAGATTTTTTGTGCTTTAAACAAATGGAGTGGGCTGTTTTTCAGTTATTTGCTTCTCTTCTGTGAAGGAAAGATGTTCTAGTGTTGGAATAAGTGCAGTCACTACCGTCAGAGTCATTCCACGTAAATAAAAGAGAAGGTCTTTACAGTTACAGGCACCTAAATTTAATTTTAGGTTGCAGGTATATGAGCTTGAAGAATATATCTACTATACTGAGCCTTGGTATTTTCGCCTGTTAAATACAGTTCTCTGCTTTGAAAACTAAGTTATTAATATATAATGTATTTATAGTTCCAGACACATAGCAGGTACTCCGGAAACAGCAGTCATCCCCTGCCTTCTTCAGCTTTATGAAAATAGCATATCTGTTATTTTAGACCTGAGAGAAGAATCACAAAGTTTTAAAAAAATATTGTACTGTGGCAGCAGGGAAGAGAGAACTAGGAGGATGAAGCAGAAAATACCTTATCTCCTGATTTTCTGACTTTTAATTTTCTTCAGTAACTGTTCCTTCATGTGGAATAGAATTTTCTATAACATGGGATAGCTGGAGTGGTCTAGATATTAATCCTAACTAATATATATTGCTCTCACTGGCACACCTACTGAAGAATATCTGGTTGTTTAAATTAGGGTAAAATCACAAATTGTTGGAATAATCCAGACATTCATAGACCAGTGAAAATCATGCATAAGCTTCAATTATGTTTACCTAACCTTTTAAAGTTAAAATCCTTTTCAAAAATCTCAATCAAGGAGAAACTTTTTAAGGTACTTAATTGAAAACGAAATGTGAAATTACATAGGTCAGAAATGAATTTCAATACTAAAGCTATGATCACATACTTTGAAAGAGTGAAGGAATATATTTGTATGAAGACTATCAAGACAGACACAGTTTAAGAGAATGTAAGCATTTATTTTATAACAAGTTACTGGGTTTATTTTTGTACTAAAGATCATGAGAGTAAAGAACACTTTGAAATATTGAGATACTTTGCCACAAACTTATAAATATTCCTCAAAACGATGAGGCAATAGCAGAATAACAGAAGCCATTATAATCACAAGCCATAAAACTTTATTATAGGAAATGACTATATACACTTAATGGTTGCAAATAAGTGTTATTACAATGAAGGACTGAAAACCAAATTATTCCCATTTAGGTAAATAATGTCTTAAAAGTCCACTAATTAGCCCTTTTTGCTTAACTGCCTTTCAGTTATCACAGCCTTTACCGTCACACACTCAAAGGGTCCAGGTATGTTTCAGCGTCCAACAATAACAGTTATTTTATTTATTCTGACAGAAATATTTCAGAAATTGTTTGAGGATCAGGAATTAACTTTCTGGATTTTTCTGTTCACACAGTAGACTATTTCTACCCACAAGTCTCCTTTCTTATTCTCTTTGTTCAAATATATATACATATATATGTATATGTATATGTGTGTATATATATATATATATATATATACATATACATTTATATATATATTTTTTCCAGTTAGAAAACTGGAAAAGGTATTTGAACAGAAAACCCATTTAGTGAGGAACATTTTTAAAAAATAAGAATCTGACAGATCACTTTATGATTTACATTTCAGATTATTTTTTCTTCATCCTTTATGTGTGAAAAATATAAATCAATGGAAAAAATAAGCATTTGATAAAAATGGAACAGGAAACAAGATTGCATAACATCTAGAATTTTCTTGTAGTGTCTTTGTGCCCATCTACATGCAAACAAGTATCTATTACAGGATCCCTTCCACCCAACACACCATGTGTCTCAGTAATGTTGTCTGTTGGTCAAAGCTTAATGTCTTTCTTTCTATTTGGGGCTATCTTTCCCTCAATCCACTGAAGACTTCTGTCATAAGAGTACTGATTTCATCCTCATATTATCCACTATAAACCTATATTCTTAACTGGCTTGTTATACTCCAAACCATCACACACCAATAAGAAGAAACTTCTGCAGAAATTGTAATAATGTCTCTTTTGTACTAAGGAACTCTGAATTCTTTATGACTTCATAATTTTACCTAGCCTCCTGATGTCCATATTCGTGCTTCTCAGTTTATTGTTCTAACCTAACTTTTCATTGTCTCTATATAAATCTTCCAAAGAAATTGGAATTTTCATTTGTGCCCATGCTTCTGTTTCTTTTCTCAAGCTGTTTACCCAGTTGGAAATTTTGATCTCTGTCCCTCTCACCTATTGAATCCCCAAGCTCCCATCTCTAAACGCATATCCTCCACAAAACCTTCCCAGAGATATCCTCCCTCCCTTAAATTGTGTAACTAATCCTCTCATCTCTCTGACTACATTATATTTTCCTTGAAAGTTCATCTTTATATTTCCTTTTGTATTTAGAACAGTACTTTGTACACAGAAAGTGCTGCATAAATATTTGAATAAGGTTACCTCACTTCCAAAATGCAAACACAAAAAGTCAGAATTGACCTTAAATCAACTAGAGCAATATGGTTAATAGTGTTTGAAAACTCCATTTGGAAAGTCCTTTATAAAGACTTGGTAATGGTTTTTGTAATTGTATAGAAGCCTGGCAAGACCTCCCTAGCAGTAAAAAGCAATAAAGAATGGCCAACAGAAATGGAATACCAAGTATGTGTTGCTGTCCTATGGTATAGCACTGAGAAGCTGAATAAATTTGATGATATAAAGAAAACTAGGTAGGTCAGAAATAAATGTTTCTAGTGAGACAAGCATTAAAGCATTAAGTATCTACTGGGTAACTTTATTCCCAGTGCTAAGACCAATTAAATAATTCCCAATGTAGTATCTTGTTACAGGAAATTATGCTAGAGTAAAAACAGGCACTGGTATAGAACTTTGAAAATTTCATGTATGTATCTATTCATATGTTATACATTTACTTCAATACTGGTTATTTATTTTAATCTACTTAAATCATCTTATCTAAAGCTCCTCTCTTGTAAAATCAAAGTGTTCTGTGCATTTTTCACAACATTTTGACCTGGAATACAATTTCACATTTATAATTATGGGGCCCTTGGTGTGAAAAAACTGTCAGCCATTCTTTCTGATGCTGAATTGGCATGAATGCAGACTTCAATTTTATTATTGTTCTTGAGACAAAACCAGTCTATTTTATGGTGATATATTAATGCCAGAATATGGAACCACAAATGAAAAAAATAATCCTTATCATTGCCCTCATATTTACACACATCTGTGCTTTAATTTGAAGTTGATCAATTTAAAAAACTTATTAATGAAATCTCTCTTCAGCTTAAAATAAAAGGCCTCCAATGAATTGCTAATTCCTACATATATCAAAACTTCAGTTAGACTTACTGGGACATTTTTCCCTATCTCTACTAAATTCTCAAGTAATCTATGTATTTTTTACATTTTTTTCCCTGAACTTACTTGGCTTTACAAAAATTAATTTCAAGTGAGCCTAATTTTGTCCATGGAATTCAAAGATAAATAAAATAAAATATTACCCTCTCATTGTAGGTCTAAGAGAATAAAATTACGCCAAACACATTTTCACCTCTCAGAATTTCTAGATCCTGGTAACATATTTAGAGAATAGGTCTATATAAACATTTTTACAAATGATCCTATTTCTTGTGCTCCAGTTATCCTTCCCAATTCTTTATATCCACTTTTAGGGTCTATGTTAGTGTTAAAAATATTTAAAGCATCCAGGAAATTGAAGTTCCCCATTAATTCCATAAATTATGGTATAACTCCCCAGAGAAAGGGGAAGATTTTTTAAAAATTATTTCTCAAGATGGTGAAACTTATACTTGGAATAAAGGAACAGGAAATGGACTAAATCAGCTTTGAAAAAAAGCTGTATTTGATTTCTTGAAAAAGGAGTCTAAATGCATTTTTACCTTTTTATTCTTATTTTTAGAAATAAGATTTGTACACCATTCTTTCTGATTGCACATTTACATACAACTGATCAAAGTACCACTTGCTTTGAAAACAAAGTGCTTGCTTGATGGTATATACAAGGAAAGGCATCTTTCATATATTTATAAATTTTATTTCCACTTGTAAATATTGTCAACATTTAAAACCAAGTTAAGGAGACAACAATGAGAAAATCAAAGCTATTTTTTTAAATTTTACATAGAACTGTGGTTCAGAAGGAACGCTATTTATATCAAGCACTTTTAAGTATTTTAAAATATAGTCATGCTCAGATACACTTGAAAGAGTCCCAAAATCAAAACTGCCTCATGATAATGAGTAGGCTACAGTTTAAAACATGAAAATAGCCATACAATATTTTAGTGAAGTATTTTATTTTTGATGAGTACTTTTTTATTTATCCTTAAATGAATGCCTAACTTTAAAAACATCCATCAGTACTCAATGTTATTAAAATGAATGTATGAATAATGTGTAAATGAGTATATAGATGGCCAAAGTTTAATTTGGCTGTTCATTCAAGAAAAAGCAGTGTCGGTGGATATTGGGAATTATCATTTGATTCATGCTTATTTTTTTCAGAAGTTTATAAGCAAGTGAAAAAATTCAGAGTTAGCAGGGAACACAAAGTAAACAATAAATTAATTAATTAAAAATAAAGAAAACCTATATATTTCTAATACATATGTATAACCATGCCAGAGATTCACTAACCATATGGCAGAATTATAACATTAAACACTGAGTGTCAATTGCACAGGTGACAGGTTCCCCCTACAAACCTTAAGTAAGTTAGGCCATGATCATAAAACTCCACATCATGATCACTGGTCTTGGCAACAGAAACAATTTTTGAAGGTTATTTCCAAGCTAATCCTGGTGGTTCTCCAGAAATTTACATGATGAATCTCATAAACAATTGATATGTCAAACTACTTACAGGATTATAATCATTGAAGTCTAAGTTTAACTCTCTTCTGGACAAAAGAGACATTTTGAAAACTATGAGAATCTAAGAATTTAGAGGGCTCTCACACTCATGTTCATTAAAGTTGCCTCTAACAAAACTCCCTCTTTAACATGATTTTGAGGCTTCCCTAATATTCCAGTAAAAAAGAATATTATAACAATGTATAACGTCGTTTCAAAACTGGCAGGGTTCAGAACTTTGGAGCTGGAAGAGGCAATATGTAATGCAGGTCTATAACTGTTTTCTGAATATTACTAGTCTGAAAACAATGCTAATAGCACATATTTAAGATTTTGTCCTCAATATGACCTTCAACTCAGTTTGCCAGCTAATAATTTTTCATCACATGAGTAAATAAAAGCATTGTTTCTCAATATTTTTGTTATTTTAGGGTCTGTAACAATTTCATAAAACATAAAAATAATCATTTCTCTCTGCATTTAATTTGCATTGGTAGATTTTAATATTTCAATGTTAACCTCATCATACATTATTGATGCTATGAAGCAGAGAATAAAATGGTTAGATTTTGTCTGATTTTTTATCTTGCAGTCTTAAAAAATGACTTTGGTGGCTTCCTTCCGAGTTTGCAAATCACCTTAGTAAATGTAACTGGAGTTCTGTTTAATGTTGTGTCAGAAAGTGGACTGGATTAAAAGACAGGTAAAAATTGATCTCTTTATAGGTCTTCTGTAATTGATAAGTTAAAAATAAATCAGTTTATTCTTGGGAATACAGTATCTCGGAAATGAATCCAAGAAAACTATGGCTTTATGTTATTAACAACTGTATTTCAAGCAGGGCATACAAATTAAAAGCAAGAAAAAAATTAAAAATATTTTTTGGCAAAAAGTTTCTATGTAAATATTAGTCATCAGTCTCAAATTACAAAAAGAAATAGATTATATTTAAACAAAATATGTATTAAAATCAATCCAACTTTAAAACATGAATCAGAGAAGTTAGAAATTCAAAATTATAATAATGTATAAGTAAATTAAAGAAAATTTAAGTAAAAATATGTGAGTATTTTAACCCACTGGATTTTGCAACTAATCAGTTTTTAAAAGCTGCTATATTATTTACTTCTGAATGCCTTAAAATGGTTACAATACTACTCATATTTTAACCATTGGTTTCTCTGCATTTTAAATTTAAACTTCAAGTTACTGAAGTACAAAAGATTCTACTGAATTTAGTCAGACTTCTTTTGATTTTTGCTCATGAAGTAGATTTTATAAGTAAAGATAGCCAACCCAATAAACCAAGTTGAACAGGGCAAAAGCTGTTGGGAAAAATATTCTAGAATAAGAGTCAATTTTGGCAATGCGTATATGTATCCTTCCTTCCCTCCAAGATCCTGTTCTGCAGTCTTCAAAGCAACAGAAGAAGCTGGCACAATCTTTGCCCTCCAAACACTGATACCCATAATCATCTTCCTGTGGCGCAGAAATATTATTCATTGGAATCAGAGTAGATCCAGGATGGAGACCAGGAGACATCTGAGAAAAATAATGAATGAATTTTTGACACCAAAAAAGGAGCATAAGGAAAGATCAATATTCTCCCTTAAGGCAAATTCTAGGAGACTGATACATAATGGAAATAATCTTGATTTCAAAAAATCCAGTATTTTCAACTAGAACATATTTTTATATTATAATATACTTTGCAACAGAACATGCATTAAATTCTATTATGCAGAAATGAAATAGCCCTGAAAAATAAAATACATTTTACACCTTTAGAAAGTTGACCTACCAAATTATTATTTATCACAAATCTAATTCTAACATAAAAATGAACTGTATATTCTATGATATTTTACACTAAAACATTAACAGTGCTACATGTCTATGTTTTTGCTGTTATATATTATTTATTTACTTTAATAAAAATGAGAATAAGTAGCAAAGAAGACATTTTGATAATGCAAAAGGTTTGAGAAGCTATGAATGAACAAAAAAAATTATGGGGTTTGTGATGGGTAAGCACAAGGTACCATATTTGGGAAAGAGGATGTGCAGGAATTAAAAACTCAGAATTGGGAACAACTGGTGTTCAAATTCTGCTCATTCTACCAATGTAGCTGTCTTCATAGCTGGAATTATATTAGCACCTAATTTCTGTGACAGCTATGATAAGTATATTTCATAGCTTATATAAAAGGATCGATGCTCCATCGTGCTCAGTAATAATAGCTACTATTGTTGGCAGCTTTATTTGGAACGTGTTAAATTAACTTTCCATAATCATTGATTTTGAATAATACTTAAATAATTAAAAAGTGAAAGTATTATACATTTGACAAAGTTAGAATAATATAGAACATTAAAGCAAGCACCTCCATCAAACGTGTGCCAAATTTCTAGCTTTGCCCAGTAAAGTGGTATAAATGTAAACCGGAAATACGACTGTTCATTTGCTACTACATTTTCTTCTGTACAAAAATGACGATACAAATACTGTAGGTTTGTTTTATTGTTAAATGGGATGATGGACATAAAACATGAAGCAAAATGTTTGAAACATAGCAAGTCATCACCTGTCAGTAGGTAACATCATTATTGTTGTAATTGCTACGGTTTATTCCTAATGAGGCTATATCACAATTGATCATAAAATTCATGCTAAGATAAAAATACTAACAATAATAATAGAAACAACAACAAAGTCCTAGACCACAGAAAAATGTTACTGGAAAAAAATTAATGACTCCTTTAATAAACTAGCAAGTAAAATATAAAGATTTCAGATTTAGTAATTCTTCATTTTTCAGAACTCCACATATTTTGAGGATTATCTTAAGATGGAAATCTTACGACTTATTGTAATCAGCAATTTCACTGTCTAACCACTAAATATAGTCCCAAATTTATAAAAATGTTTTTAACCAGATCTTACTATCTTTCTAATGCAAATGTTTGTTAAATGTTGTCATCCTAAATTTTGAAATAGTCAGATCAACAAAATTAAATATTTTATGAAAAACATTTTTACAATTACACACTAAAGGTTAAAATATCTTGCAACTTGAACCTATGCTCATGTCCATTTTGTTTCTAAAAAGAAACATAAAATATAAGTCACCAAATATTAAAACTTCAGTAGATGAAAAGGAATCAAATATTCACATTTAGTGATATTTTTAAAGATTAAAATATCATTCAGGTCACAATATTCCTATTAGAGACAAAATGTGCCCCTTGAAGATAAGGAGAAATGCCATAAACACAAATAAGTTCATGATTAAACTTGCTTAGCTTATCATAAAAATCAGAGGCAGTATCTTATTAAACGTTAATGACAGATCTTTTGAGGATGGAACTTGGGGATAGTTGACTACATTTCTAAATTTTAATGGAGCACTAAAATCATGTAAAAAAAAAGAGAGAGAGAGAGAGGAAGACAAATTGGTATCCATTTCCTTGTCACTTGACACTTGAATAGCATATGCTCATGTGCTAATCAGAATGAAAGTTAATTTTTAAAAACTGTTAGCAGGCAATTTTAAGATTATGTGGTAGAAAACACATTCCATATATGAAGCAGCATTATCATAAGTGGAAATATGGTGTGTTTTTCAGAGGATATTAATTGTTCATGAGATAAATGATTAAATTTTTAGTGCACCAAAATGAAGAAAAACTGCAAGGTGGTTTACTTAAAAATGGACTAATTTCTGGTGAGCAGTATCATGGAGAGTTTCTGTTGCAAAGACATTTTAAATTTGCAGTTTTCTAGATTTTTCTGCCCCTACCCCCATCCTTTCAAAACTCAAGTTCATGAATTGAAAGAAACTACACTTAATGAATGATGAAACTAAACAAAAATGGACTTTATACATGTTGAGAAAAATAGCCAAAAATCTAACACAATATCAATAAAATAAAATGTTGATAAAGCCCAGATTTCTGACCTGTAAACCACTGAGAAATTAATCAGAAAAATGTATACAGTCTAAGTCTTATATATCTGAAATTCAAATTCTACTCATCTTAATTTCTCAAGTATAGACCCTGCTTCCCCCCAAAAAAACAAACATTAAAAAGTAATAAATCAGTTAAAGCAATTTAAAAAGAAACAACATAATTGAATAGAATATACTACTTTAAATGAAATAATTTTTAAAATATACTTTTTTAAAATTTCAAAAAATGTTAATATAGGTGAGCTTACTATTTTGAGAAATTCATCCCATTTTCACTATTAAGAAAATATCTTTGTCTAGTTATATATTAGTAAAATATACTTTAAGCACCAAGTTATACTAATAACAAATAAATATTAAGTGATAAATAAATCAGCATTTACAGATAAGTATTATTTGTATCATCTGCTAATATCTTTAAAATTATTAAATATTAGTAATATGAATAGCAAATATTGTTTGATGATTATATTATTATAAAATACTGACTATATACTATTATTAATTTCCCATATAAAATGTTGCACCTGAAAATACCAAACTAAGCACTCTTTACCCCTCCTTCACAAAATCCTGTTTAAGTTGGGATGTTCCAAAATTAGAGATTATCCTATCAGCATTAAAAAATCAATAGGAGAAGCCTGGGTGTGGTGGCTCACACCTGTAATCTAAGCACTTTGGGAGGCTGAGCCAGGTAGATTTCTTGAGCCCAGGAGTTTGAGACAAGCCTGGGCAACATGGCAAAACTCTACCTCAACAAAAAGAGAGAGAGAAAAAAAAGAGAAACTTAGTTGGGTGTAGTTGCATGCGTTTGCAATCCCAGCTATTTGGGAGGCTGAGTTGGCAGGATGGCTTGATCTTGGGAGGTCGAGGCTGCAGTGAGCCTTGATCATACCACTGCATTCCAGCCTGGGTGATGGAGTAAGACCTTGTCTAAAAAAAACAGAAAAAAACTGACAGGAGGTGAATCTTGATGACAAGGAGCTGCCAATCAGCATTTAGAATTCTGAAAAATTTCTGAAATACAAAAAGCAGATGGAAATAGGCCAATGGATAAATCAAACCCAAAGAAGGCACATCTCAGAAAGGCTCAGCAAATTGAAAACAATACTGTGGAATCTACTCTTCTCATCAAAATGTCAGAGACACTCAATATAAAGAAGGAAGAATGGGAGTAATAAATAGGATGGAAAACAAGGTGTTGGCTAAATGTCCACCTCCAGATCAGCCACACTCTTTTGAACCATAGCTCAACGTACTGTGCGTGTAGAGAATAAAGATGCTGATAGTTGGGGTTCGCTCATCTCTAAACTCTATAACTTGTAGAGTTACCTGGGAAAGGTTGAGGCTCTTGATGTTGGAACTAGACTAACCTGGGAAACCTTTTCTACTAACCTGGGAAAGGTTAAGGCTCCTGATGCTGGAACTGGAATGTCCTAGTACTGTACTATCATCCTATTACTTAGAATGTATATGTGTATATTTGGAAGGAATCATATCTCATGCCCCACAAACACACACACGGAAAAGTACCTGGTTGGGGGGTGGGAGAGCTAGGGGAGTGATAGCAGTGGGTGGGGGAAGTGGGGAGGGATAACATTAGGAGAAATATCTAACGTAGATGACCGGGGTATGGATGCAGCAAACCACCACGGCATGTATATACCTGTGTAACAATCCTGCATGATCTGCACATGTACTCCAGACCTTAAAGTATAATTTTAAAAAAGAAATCTGATGGTTGCAAATTGACAGTTGCATGCCAAACTTACTGAGCCTATTTGGGGAGTATTCATGAAGAAGTTTTGAGGAAAGTGAACAATATAAAGGAAAAAAGTGAAAATGAACAGCTATAATTACTGATTCTAATATTTTAGGAAATACGAGAATATTACTCTTCTAGTCAGTCCACTCAGAAGTACTTGAGGAAATAATGCATCAACTTAAGCAAAAATGAAGAGAGAACAGTTAGAAAATAAGACCTCTCAGAAATTCATAAGGTTATTTTAAATTTTTAAAAAGCTAAACGTTTTAAAATGAAATCTTGAAAAAAAACAACTGCTCATAGTATAGAAAAAAAAACCTCAAAATATGATAAAAATAAAATCTGGAATGTATGCTGAATATAGGAAGTCTAAAATCCAACTACCAGTAGTTTCCAAGGAGAAAATAGATTCAATTAAAACAAAGAATTGATAACATTCTTAAAAACAAAACATAAGAATATTGAATAATGAAGAAACAAATGAGATCAAAACACACAAAATATGTACAGATCCTTAATAAATTTTTTACACTATAAAAAACATGATAATGAAAATTTTCAGGTAAGAAAAGAAAAAGATTTAGCTGCAAATAATAACAATAAATTGGCACTAGAATTAATAACAAGTTCAGAAGTAGATATTTTTGTGTATGATTTAAAGTTTTAAAATTAACCAATAAAATAACTATTAATAGGTTAAAATATTGAGAAAGAGAATAAGATACAACAAAAGAGCTAATTTTTCTCTTATACCAAAGAGTTATAGATACCTTGACACTTGGTACAGCAAGAATTAGAAGTACGATGAAAACAATCATCACAGATATGTAAAAACAGAAATGGTTACAATGTGATTGATTCTAAAATTTGGGACAAATAGTGCTAGGTAGAGAATTTTATTCTTTATTTGTACATTTATGAGTTGTTCTATTTGTTTGTTAGTTTCAACCGTGCTCCATTATTATTGTTAAAATTATTTTTTTTCTTCTTCTTGGGAGTACTTCCAGCATCACAAGTGGATCCCACAGTACTCTGCATGGATCCCACAGTATATTTAAAATTAATTTTTTAATGAGAATTATACTCAATGATTAATCTGGTCCCTTTCTGCTGTAATACCTATGATGTTTTAAATAGGGAGATAAATATAAGATAAATACATGATAAAAATATAGGATAAAAATATCTATAAAATATAGATAAAAATAAGAGTGTTCTTTGGAAGCCAAGGTAGAAAAATGAGCTGTTGGTGGTGGTATCTATACACTTCAGTGACGCATCATGTGACCATTGTCGCAACTGGTACTCTATCTGTTGAAAACATTCCACCATGCACTGACTCTTTACAATTGTTTAAGTAACCTTGCTGTATTTCACATTTCACCAATATCACATAATCCTTCTTGGGAGCTTTGACAAATACTATTATAAGAAAGAATCTTTATAAGTTATGAAACTGTGGATTGATACAGCATTTCATTATTTTAGTACTCTGAGAGGTAGACAAATGTTTATTCAATAGGCATGCACTGACAGAAATGGAAGTATTTTCTTTGGGTGAGGATTGTGGGGTGGGGCAGGGTGGAGGGGGACCCAGAAACTTGTTATGTATTATTTTCATCCTAATATCTTGGTTTCAGCTTTTAGTATTATATTACTTCTTGGATTATTGCAATAGTCTCCAAATTTATCTCCCTGCTTCTTTTGCCATTGAAGTATATACCATATACTATTTCTAAATACCTTCTGAAAACATACATAGAAATATACCATCCTTCTTAAAAACACGTGTAACTTGCCAGTGCTAACAAGACAACATGTAAATTCTTAGCATGGCATTAAAGATTTTGCACAACCTGTCCATAAACCACTCTTCTCTCCCAACATAGGTTATTTTCTTTCTTAAAGTTCCTGTTTTCAAGATCAACATTACCCAATAGCACTTTCTGTGATGACAGAAATGTTCTATATCTATACTTTTCAATATGATAGCCATAAGTCACATGTGGCTATTTAGCACTTCAAATGTGAGTAGTGCTACTAAGATACTGAATATTATATTTTATTTAATTTTAATTAATTTAACCCAACCTATCTATATGTGGTTAGTGGCTATTATATTGGACAACACGGCTTGGGACATATACTAGTCTCCTTTTTATTCTCACATGTAAGGCTCAATCCAGCTGACATAGTTCTATCTTAAATGTTCTTCGTATTTCTTCTCTTAAAAACTGCAATTTATTCCTCAAAATATTACTTCACCGAAGCCACATTTTCTCTGGAATTTTCTCTGCCAAACTTCTGTTAGTTTACATGCCTTATGAATGAATTATTTACACATGAAATGAAATGAATCCTCTCCACTCCACTGTGATCCAAATTGACACAAGGTTCTTCTCAACACTGTGTACCTGTTCAGTGTTTCACAGGCCATATTACATGATGTCTGAAGATTGCCTGGGATACTAGGTACAGGCCATGTAAGTCCACTCTTATGATACTTGTTTGTTTCAACAAGCACAGTTCCTTTAAAAATACATTTTATGTTTTAATGAAAAATTTTTTTAAAATAAAAGTATTGTTATTTAAAAATAATAAAATATTTATATTTGTTGTAAAAAATATCCTACTTCTGAAAAAGTATGCGAAATTATTCATCTGATTGTTAATTACCTCACTGAGTCTTGGTTTAATTTTGATTTTTATCTTGGACTGTAATTTATATTGTATCTTACTATGTTTGCATTTGTGATATATTTTTCATAACTGGATGTAACCATCCCCGAAAGCAAAGAACATACTCTCTTTTTGCCTCCATAGTGTCTTGTCCATAGCTGGTGAAATAAATTTCTATAATTTCACATCTTAATAAAATCAGGAGACTAAAAATAACTAATTTCAATGCTCAAATGGCTGTAGCAGGCCCCTGAAGTAGGTACAACATGGTTTTCTGAGACTTCTGATAGCCTATGAGCTGAATATTCAAGTTTCAACATAAACTACTCTTTAGTTGGCAATGACTGGTTTATTACTATTGCCTTTCTGTTGCCTTTACCTGTTGCATAAAATGTCCTGATTCCTTAGTTAAACATAATTAAGCTAACTTCTTAGATTTTCTTAAAAATAAATGCTGGCACAAATACACCTGAATTATGTACTTAACAATTAATATTAAAAATATATATATTGGATGTGCATATGGAGCAATCCAAAATGTCATTGATATGTACAATAAAATAGAAAGAATAAAAATATGGTAATAAGGGAATAGAGAAGGAAGGAGGGAAGGAAGGAAGAAAAGAGGGAAGGAAGGAGGGAAGGAAGGATGGAGGGAAGGAAGGAGGGAAGGAAGGATGGAGGGAAGGAAGGAAGGAAGGAGGGAAGGAAGGAAGGGAGAGAGGAAAGGAGAGAGGAAAGGAGAGAGGGAAGGGAGGAAAGGGGAAGGGGGAAGAAAGGAAGAGAGGGGAAAGGAGAAAGGGGGAAGGGAAAGGAAGGAGAAGGAAAGGGAAGAAAAGAAAGAAAGACAAGGAAGGAAAGATAGAAAGCAAGCATGAAAGAAAAATGAAAGAAAGAGAACAAGCAGTCAATGAGATGTCAAGAAAAGGATTTTAGTTTTGCTTAGTCACAGACATGTTGACCTTTCAGTGACTCTAGCCAAAGTATTTCATCCTAGCCTGACTGTAGCCATAAACAATTTTTTTGTAAAAGGGAAAATGCTGGATTTTAAACTACTCAGAATTTTGATCCTAGTAAAGAAAATGGGGTAATTAAAGAAATGAGAAAGAGAAAGGTGGGAGGAGTGGGTAAAGTCACAAACAGTTAACACAGGCTTAATGGCAAAATGCTACAACATCTTGCAACAAAAGAAAAACACAAATTCCAGAAAGCCCTTAAGTAGGTGATTTTAGACAACAGCAAACAGAGCTGCCTGTTCTTCATAACAGTACATTCTGATTTACCTGATTAGCAAGACCATATGGCTGTACACTGAACCATGCCAGGAGTCAGATTTGATTACTGATTCTGGTTTTTCACTCAAAATATCATTTAGGGTTGAAAGAGCTCAAAAAGCACATAATTGTACAAAGAAAAAAGACTATCAAACTTCATTATAGATGGAAATAATGAAAATATTTTTGTTACTCAAGTAGTCAATTATAATATTTTAATTTAACTGTTGCTATTTGCCATTTAGTATTTCAATACTATCATTTGATTTTTATTCTTTACCTTTCCATAATTAGTGGCTTGTGACCTCGGGTGATGCTAAATTTTAAAGACTTAACATACAGATTTTAAAAAAGAAACCATTCTAGAACAATGCCTAGATTATGGAAGCCCATAATAAATATTTGATAAATAAATGATTGAATAACATCATAAGTTTAAAGTCTATACTAGAATAATCAAGCTGTCTTGAGTAAGCGTGGCATTAGAACTGTGGCTGAGTGTACATGAGCTGCGGCCAAACTGATTAGCTATGGTTCTAGAGTAGCCATGTTTTGGTTGTGACCTTGGATAATATAGTGGTACCTAAATTATTTATTCTTAGAGTGAAATTACAGAATCCATGTGAGATTGCATATTGCCTGGCCTCTACCTTAGTTATTTTTATTTTAAACTTCCATTCAAAATTTCCAGAAATAAAACTTTAAAGGTAATAATTAAACATAGATGAGTAAATGATAAAATGGAAAATCCAGAGAAGATGCATGACTTTGATGAAAGGAAAATAGTAGAAAGCCTTCATTTTTTTCTTTATCTAAAAATTTAACAATGGATATTACAGTTGACATGATTGCCTTCTGACTTGTACATTTAGGAACCAAAATATATCACAGATAAGTCAAGTTGAGGGAGTCATGGCCTAATTCTACAATGAAAGATATCAAATTCATACTGCTAGCAATGTGCTCTGCTTTCTTGGAATATTGTGGGTATCCGAAAGTAAAATACACCAGGTTTTGACCTTGGAATATATCATGAAAAGTAAAATATAACTTAAAAGTATAGCAGAGTTTTATAAAGAAACCAATGGAAAAAGTGAGGAGGGAAAAATGCACTGATTCCTAGAACTTACTAAGTTAGATAATATGGAAAACTCATTATATATACATTATGGTAGGCTTCCAAGCTTGCCATTTATGCATAGCTGTCTGATATAATTCTCATTTATTTGAGTATTTTGCAACAAATCTTTGAAAACATTTACTGAAATTAAATGTTTTTTTGTTGCTGTTGTTAATTTTTTTTAAAAAAAATGTCTACTTTTCTCAGCCGTGTGAGAACAGGATATATAAAGGAAGGGTCAAAAGATTGAGCTGTGGCACCAAAAAAGACCCAAGTCTGAGTCTTGGCTCTTTCACTTACTGAGGATGTCCTTGTGCAAATCATTGAATTTCTACTTAGAGGTTGCTCTAAACATACATGAAATCATGCATGTAAACTGCTCAGTGGAGTGTCTGGAACATTCAATAAGGGTTAGTTATTACTTTCAGATGCTATAATTGATAATATAAGAAAATCATAATCATCCCATACATTACTATATTAGACTCATTAGAATCCATTTTAATATATTAAACTTGATGCAATATAAGTTAAGGTAAAAATATGATTGAGATACGAGAGTAAAATAGTACAAATATACAAAAACAAAAAAACTTTGTGGTCGTGACTTTCAAACACAGCTGGATACTACCATTAAAGAGGAATCTTCATCGCTAAAAGTAAGGTAATTTTGTTAGAAATGCAAATCCTAACACAAAAATCGATCACAGGTAAATCACAAATAATGTTTGAGGTACAAAGAATCTACCACTTGTGGGAAAATTCAGAGCACGGCAAACTACTCTTTACACAGGTGATCCAATGGGAGATATTTTAAAAACTGAAATATACTTTTCTTGGTTAGCAATGTTAGGTACTCCAGTTTCATCTTAGCTTTATTTATCTTTGGTTATGGGTCTCAAGCATCCCTATTTCTTTAAACAATCATATGAATATTCAAAACAGTATCACTAAGTAAGTTGGGGTTTATAAAATAGAGATTTTACTTTTTAACATACCGAGGCTTTATTTTTTGGTTTTCTATCTTTAGTAGTAGTCTTTCCTTTTTTGTTGCTGGTAAAGTAATGTAAGGTTCCATATTCCATCAAGGCTGCAAAAACAAAAATGAAACAAACAGAAACAAAGAGATCCATCGCAGTCACATAAGAAACCTTAGGTAAAGACTTTCTGGCAATTGTACTTAGGGTTGTCATAGTCAGAACTGTAGTGATACCTATGGAGAGAGAAAACAAAATAGAAAATGAAAAATAATAGACAACATTTGTTCTTCCATCTGATTAGGCAATATTGTGAATGAAAATAAACAATGGAAACAAAAAAATATGATTACTAGTAATTTACAGGATGAACAGAATTAATTATTGGTAGCCATAGCTATATTGTGTCCAATGTGCTCTTTGTTTCTGAGAGTTCTAATCATTTAAATTACTGCAGACTGCAAGTTGACTCCCAATATTCATTCTTTCCTTCCTCCACTGTAATAGAACATTAAATATTTAGCTGGTCTCTGGTTGCCCAGAACAACTTTATTTGCCATCTCTCTGCAGCTGAGTGTGGCCACAGGCTGAGATCTAGCCAAAGAGAACCAAGTCAAGAATGTAAGCAACACACAGTATCCTAAAGACAGCATTAAAGAGACAAGGAATGCCTTTCTTTCCTTCTCATTACCTTCTGCTGGAATACAATGGCCAGACCAACAGCAACTATCTAAAATATTAGATAATCTTGGGAATTAAAATTACTCACAATACAGGAGAAAACTAGAAGGAGACTGAATCTCTCATACTGTAATGTATCGCCTTGAAATACGTACTCATAGACTTTCACATAAGCAACGGAAATTCGTCTATCTAATTGAAGTGATAGTGATTTGACATTTTTCACCATACATATACAGTCAAAATTAATCCAAAGTAACAAAGCTTTTTGTTATATAATTACTTGAATTAAACCTATTTTTTCCCTGAAATTGAAATTTATTATTTGGAGTCACACTGAAGATAATGTCTTAAGCCTTTTACAAAACTAAGTAAAATTTCCCATATAATTTTGTAAACGGCTTTAATTTTCTATGGCAACAATTGTCTCTGAGGTAAAAGGGGAAAACTTTGATTTTTGTCTCTTCCAATAATCACAAATGGTAAAATCTATTTTAGTAAGGTCTTATTATAAGCTATATTGTACAGAAAGGTTGCTTGGGTGGGATTCATGTGAATGCCCAGAAGAATTTATCTTTGAGTCAAGGCTGAGACACTTGGGTTAGCAGTTTGTCCACACACACCCAGCCCTCGGGCTCCAGGATACAGGGATGTGGCTTTCCAAAGGACCTCGGAAACTCTCCACTTCTGCCCCTGCAGAAACTGTTTCCACAACCACAATTGCTGGCATTTCATTCTGCATAGGATGGGAACAAACTTTGGCATAGCTACTTTTTAATCTCAATGTTTAAATGAGGAATGCTGGCACAGTTGTATCAAGGGAATACTGCTTTGAAAGCACAGAGTAAATCCTTTTATTTTTGAGAAGTCAGAATGTATAATTGGGAGGTCCTCCAGGGCCCCACCCCTGTATGTGTATCCTTGAAGGGGTTTGTCTCTCATCAGTCTTTATGTGGTTCTTACCACAATTAATCTAACATCCCCTAAATTACAGATGCACATGCTATATTTTTAAACCTAAACTTACATAATTCTCATTCTTTTTCTCAGCAAATATGGCCCCATGAGCTGAATTGTTTGCTCTCTTAAAAGTTCTAAAATATAAGTTAAAAGCTTCTTAATTTGACCAATATTTATAGAATGGCAACATCTATGATGAAAAGTAAATCAAAAAGAGCTGCAGCAACAGAGTCTCTTTGGTATAGAGAAGGCAATAATAACCACCTCTTCTCCTCCTGTCTCCATTGAAACATACCCTGACAAAGCTACTCACACACCTATCGCTTCACTTTTATCACCTCTTAGGATTAGAGAAAACATTAAGAAGGTGACACAGTTGTGATGAATTTGGAATTATCGGAAAAATTTAGGTTCAATCTCTTACCCTTCTACCTATTAGCTCTGTGTTCTTAACGAAGTTTTCAACTTCTTTGTGCCTCTCATTAAAAAAAAAAGTAATATCTTGCTTTGTACTTGTAGTAAATATACAAAAGATACCTAATTTGATTATTTGCCTGTTTTTAAAATTTTAAAATATACAAGGCCATTATCAGTTATATTTTTTATTAATTTTTAATTTACTTCCATTTTTTGTTAGAAAACATACTCTGAACATTTTTGTGTTTTGAATATTTGTAAGATCTTGTTTAATGTTCCATATGCACTTGAAAATATTGTGTATTTTGAAGTTAGGTGTAGTGGTCTATAAACATCAATCAGGTAAAGTTGTTGATGATAATTATTTTTCAAAGTGTCTATATCCTAATTAACTTTTTCTTGTAGTTCTAACTACGAATGAGAAAACAGTAAGGATTGCAGATTTGTCTATTTCTCCCATTATTCCTAACAGCTTTTACTTCAATTATTTTGAAACCAAATCTATATTTTTAAGGCTTTGTTATGGTAAAGGCTAAAAAAAAATAATATATACGAGACTTTCTTTCCCTCAACTCCCATACAAGCTTATTAAATCACATTGTTCCCATAGTCAGTCTAAGGTAGGTTTCCAAAGCGTTTCTTGCCTCCACAATTATGTCCCCTACCTACTTAAAAAATATTAAATCCAATGTATAGTTTGATTGTATTATCCATGACTGCAATAAATTTCAGCTTATTAAGTTGCTATTACATTCTTTCTTAATAAGACAAGAAAAACTAAGCAGAACTTTTCTTTCAGATATTCATTTAATTTAGTAATTATTATTCCTGTGATTACCTTGAGAAGAACATGGTAGATTTTCTATTAAAATATTTCTGAGTCCATCATAATAAAAAACATGTAGGATGTTAACAGGATATAACAGGATATTGAGAAAACATTTGGACATCATTGCTATTTTCTCCATGGCTTCTCCTACTCAAGATCCTACAGTAGTATCCCATCACATTTGAAATAAAATTTGAAATCCTTAAAATGGCCCACAAATCTTATATAATCTAACTATTGCCCACTTTTCCAAATTCATTTTCTATGACTATTCATTCAGCTCCAACCACATTTGTCATCTTTTTGAACCCCAAGCATGGCATAGCAGAAAGATCTGGTTTCAGAACCATATGGTTCTCCCTGCCTGAAATATCTTTCTGTTCAATATCCACCAGGCTAGCACCACACTTCATTGGGTCACTGCTCAAATGCCACATTATCAGAGATATCTACGGAGACTCCACAATATAAAATAGCAAACATCACACCACCCACATCCTGTCATTTTCTGAACATTGATTTTGCTATCTCCTCACAGACTTCATGACTCACTAAAATTTTATTTTATGCTTTTTATATTTTTACATTGTCTGTTTCCTCTTCTAAAATGTAAACATCATAAACATGAATATTTTAAAATTGTATTCACTGTTAACACTGCGTCACCAAAAGCACTGCTTGTTTTATAGAAAGCATTTGATAAATTTTAGTAACATGCAAGGTTGAGTTCATTGAGTTCAGCAAATTGTCCTTCAATGATATGTGTGTGTATGTATATTTAAAATAGTTGTAGGGTCCACAATACAAGAGATATTTGTCAAGTAACATCTGGCTGTACTTATCTTTACAACTGATATGCTAATATTGAATAAAAATAAATCTATGCAAAAACGACTTTACAATTGGCTTTTCTCTTCATGAAACTCCAGCATACAGCTTTATACAAACCCAGTGGTATAAATAATCCATTCAAATTTCTTTTTGAGTAACTTCCAAACTGTTATCCATAGTGGTTATACTAATTTACATTCCCAGAAAAATATGGAAATAGAAGCAAAAAATATCATGTTTAAGTTATAGTAGCATACAAAGAACCTAAAATAATTTATACAACTTAGGATGTAAAATAATTTGAAACAATGAAAGGAAACAAAATTAAGGCATGAATGGATTTTGTCCACTAACTATGCCACCACCTCTGTTTAGACACCCAAGAGAACTTCATTTTCAAGTAGAGACCTATGTGCCTCAAGCATTGTCTTTGTCACTTTTATGTGACCCGCATTTTACTATACTTATTAGATGGAATTATTTATGATCTATCACAGAAATCACATAGAAACTTCTTTGTGGTTAAAAATGGAAACCATCTCACCTTTATATATTTTTAAGATACAATTATCAGCAGTGTGATTCATGTTGTTCACTGATTTGGGGGTTCAATCAATTGATTAGCAAGTTTTCTTTGTGTATCAATACCTGAATACAGGTTATCATTTTTTAAAAAATACCTGTATCATAGTCACTTATTTTGTTATATGATTTGATTATTTCAATAGATTGCCACAGAAAAAGAGCAAAAGTCTGTTTTGTCAAGTATGAATTACAACTACCCTGTTAATCAATGTTATTGTACAGACAACTCTCGAGTATTCACAGAATAAGTACACATTTTACATATGACAGAAGCTAGAGAGCTCCTTGTTCCTTTCAGCTACTTGCCCTTTGGAGCAGTTGACTTCACTGGCAATGTTCTAAGAGCAGGTTATTTCAAAGCCATCCATACACCTCATTAAATAAACAATGGTTTTTAGTGACTCAGCTATAACGTAAAATAAAATCTTGATGAAAAGTGGTAGAAAATTTCAACCCAAATAAGATTTAGTGATTATGTATGATTTTCATGTATTAATTCCTGTGATGTATCTATGCTTCCCTTGGCCTTCATTAGCAGAAAAAAAGAACGAATTTTCTAAAATTTCAAGTTCTTTACAATTCCAGTTTCTACTTGTTTTTGTACATATCTCTTTCAATATAGTATTGTCCTATGGTTTCTGTCAATTTTTACCTGATTGTAGTCTACAAGAATATTTCTAATAAGTATGACTATAAACTTTATCACATTAAATTTTTTTAAAAGTTTTAGGGCATTATAGCATAATATTAAGTGTCATACCCAATGATGTTCTTGCAGGTACTGCGTCTTTATTGATCCAAAACGACACCCAAGAAAGAACAACTGTCAGAATGCATGGAATGTAGGTCTGAATAGTGAAATATCCCATTCTTCTGCTCAGGTCAAAAAAAATTGTCATGATAACATAATCCCCTGGAAAAAAATATTTTGACTATAAAATATAAATCTCAATCCATATATTGAAAACACAAATGTGATTTAATGCTAGCATAATTTGGTATTTGAGTATTGTCTTTACCAGAGATTGTGTGAGAGATTTCAGTTGAGTTCCGTAACCCTACAAATGCAAACTGATATAATCTCCAGTATTTAGGATCAGCCACTTCTACAGAGGGCTTTTTCCACTTATACTCAATTTCATTTTTAGGGTATCCATCTATAGAAAAAATAAAAATACTTAGATTAGAAAGATCCAAATTTGATAACATTGCAATACCAACATTATCCAAAGGTAAATTATTGGAACTTCTTCCTCCTTTTTTATTATAAGATATGCCAAACAGAAAATTTGCATACAATAAATATAAATAAGCATAGTTTAATGAATAAACATACATGGATCAAATAATGATAAACCATGTAACCTACTTAAATTAAGAAATAGAACCTTGCTAACATATAGGAAACCCAATATGTCCACCCCAATATAGTACTCTCTTTACAATCTAGAGGTAATAACTGTCCTGATTTCTGTGATGATCTTTTCTTTTTGATATAGATTTTTCATATGCATTTTTGAAAAGTATAGCATAGTTTGGGTTCCTTTGAACTTTATTTGATCATTGCCATACTTAAGGCATGATTTTGCATATTTTTTTCTTCTTTTTCCTCATGCTACCTTGTCTAAGAACATCTTTTTTAAATAGATTATAATAGTCATCAATGTTGTTGTATGTTGCTAAATTTCTTCCCTTGTAAAAACATATCAAAATTTATCCATTATACTGTTTTAGACATTTGTGATATTTTCTGTTGGCTATAACCAACATTGCTGCTAGTAACATTATTATACATGCATCCTCAAATGTGTATATGCAAGGGCTACTCTAGGATATACACCTAGGTATGGAGTAACTGGGCCATGGGTTACATATAGTATCAACTTTATGAGGTAGTGACAATGTGCCAATCTTTTTTCCATGGATTGTATACTAACATATTCTCTCTCTCTCTCTCTCTCTCTCTCTCTCTTAATTGAGACAGAGTCTCTGTCACCCAGGCTGGAGTGCAGTGGCATGATCTCAGCTCACTGCCAACCTCTGCCACCCAGGTTCAAGCAATTCTCATGCCTCAGCCTCCCAAGTAGCTGTGACTACAGGTGCTCGCCACCATGCCTGGCTAATTGTTTTGCATTTTTAGTAGAGACAAGGTTTTGACATTTTGGTCAGGTTGTTCTTGACCTTCTGACATCAGGTGATCCACTCCCCTTGGCCTCCCAAAGTGCTAGGATTATAGGCGTAAGCCACCATGCCTGGCCAGTAACATATTCTCTTGTCAGCCAGAGTGTGAAAATTCACATGAATGCATATTCTCATTAATCTTGGTATGTACAGCCTTCTTCATTTTTACTAGTCCATGAAGTGTGTTTTGTTTCACATTCTCCTGATTACTAATAAAACCCAGCATTTAAAAAGTATGTTTATTAGATTCTTGGACTGCTTCTTTGAGGAACTGCTTGTTCAATTGCCCACTATTTATTTTTACTTTCTTTTATTTTTCCTCTCTTTTTTTTTAAATTGTACTTTAAGTTCCAGAGTACATGTGCAGATCTTGCAGGATTCTTGCATAGGTATACACATACAATGCTGGTTTGCTGCCTAAATGCCCCTATCACCTACATCAGACATTTCTCCCAATGTTATCCCTCCCCAACCTCCCCCCCGCCTGCTGTCCCTCCCCTAGGCCCCCACCCCCAACAGACCCCAGTGTGTGATGTTCCTTTCCCTGTGCCCATGTGTTCTCAATGTTCAACATCTGCCTATGAGTGAAAACATGCAGTGTTCGGTTTTTTGTTCTGGTGTCAGTTTGCTGAGAATGATGGTTTCCAGACTCATCCATGTCTCTAAAAAGGACATGAACTCATCCTTTTTTATGGCTGCATAGTATTCCATGATGTATGTGTGCCACATTTTCTTTGTCAAGGCTATCCTTGATGGACATTTGGGTTGGTTTCAGGTCTTTGCTATTGTAAAGAGTGCCAAATAAACATATGCATGCATATGTCTTTATAAGAGAATGATTTATAATTCTTTGGGTATATACCCAGTAATGGGATTGTAGGTCAAATGATATTTCTAGTTCTAGATTCTTGAGGAATCACCACACTGTCTTCCACAATGGTTGAATTAATGTACACTCCCACCAATGGTGTAAAAGTGTTCCTATTTCTCCACATCCTCTCCAGCATCTGCAGTCTCCAGATTTTTTAATGATTGCCCTTCTAACTGGCATGAGATGGTATCTCAGTGTGGTTTTGATATGCATTTCTCTAATGATCAGTGATGATGAGCATTTTTCATATATTTGTTGGCCTCATAAATGTCTTCTTTAGAAAAGTATCTGTTGATATCCTTCTCCTACTTTTGGATGGGTTTGTTTGTTTTTTTCTTGTAAATCTGTTTCTGTTCTTTGTAGATTCTGGATATAAGTCCTTTGTCAGATGGGTAGATTGCGAAAATTTTTTCCCATTCTGTTGGTTGCCAGTTCACTCTAATGATTGTTTCTTTTGTTATACAGAAACTCTGAAGTTTAATTCAATCCCATTTGTCTAGTTTGGCTTTTGTTGCCATTGCTTCTTGTCCTTGGTTAGTTATTTGTGTTGAAAATGTTTTTGTCTGCTTTGTAGATGTCTAGAACAGAGGTATAGCCTTTTATCTTTCAAAAAATATATTTGCTTCTGCCTTGTGTCAGGAATGTCTTTGAGGACTTTTTGAACCAACCAAGTGAAAAAAATTGAGCTAAAAATCTCCTTAAGGGTAGACTTATACTTAGATTCTCTCAAGAAGAATTATTTCACCCTGGTATACTGATTTCAGAGGCAACTTCCCTTTTAGCTTTTGGGGTGTGTGTGTGTGTGCGTGTGCGTGTGTGTAGGTAATTCTTCATGTGATCTCAACTGCCTAGACTTTTGTATCCCAACTTTATATGGAGATTATGTTCTATTACACTTCCATCCTATAAGACCATCAAAGCAAAACTTTAAGGAAATTATCACGTTTTGTCAATGTCTTCAGATCATAATAGGCTGCAAATTTACCTTCTTTGTTTATAGTTTTCATGTAGATGTTTGCAGCTAAAAAGTTCTTTGCATTTGTCATCACATAAATGTTTTTAGAAGATTTTAATTGTATAAAATTTTTGTTTTCAACAGAATGATTGGTTTACCACATTACAAAAATAGAATCCACTAATTAACTTGAAATTTCAAAAATAGTATATCCAATATTTCCAAAATAATATATATTTTTCACTAGGATCTCTATTAGTCATACAATGAAATAGTTATCATCTCTACTGATCTATTTAATAACTTATTTTGTCTTTCCTCTTCTCCATCTTCTTTCACTTGCTCTCTAGGACTGTAGCCATCTTGATTTCCATAGTTTCTTTCTTTTCTTTTCTTTTTGAGATTGAATTTGGCTCTTTTTGCCCAGGCTGTAGTGCAATGGCACGATCTTGTCTCAGGGCAACATCTGCTTCCCAGATTGAAGTGATTCTCCTATCTCAGCCTCCCGAGTAGCCTGGATTACAGGCCCATGCCACCATGCCTGCCTAATTTTTGTATTTTTAGTAGGACAGGGTTTCATCATACTGGCCAGGCTGGTCTCGAACTCCTGACCTCAGGTTATTAGCCCACCTCAGCCTCCCAAAGTCCTGGGATTACAAGCGTGAGCCACTGCACCTGGCCTCCATAGTTTCTTCCTTTACTTTAAAAAAGTTTTAGAGGCAATAGAGTATAGACATAGCATACAATAGTGTGGGCATAAATAAACATGGTTAGCTAAATAGCCACTCTGAATCTTATAATATTGACTGTTAAAATTGGGACTGTAATTAAATCTTCCACACATATTTGTTGTGAAATAGTAGATGCGAATGGCTTAATTCTCTACTGGACCCATGTAGATTGTCTGTAAAAAATTAGCTATCATTATTATATGTGTGTTATTGACACCCAATTATATTCACAAAGATATATGATTAACTACCATTGACAACAATCAAAACACAAAAATATCACATGAAAATTTAAGAATGACTCCTAGAATGAAGTACAACAACTGCTATCAACTATTTGCATATGAACTTTTCCTTGAGTAGTCTTATCAATCAAGTGTTTGTTGCTCTTTGGCTGTTTTATTCATTTCAAAGTTACTGTTTAAAAATCAAAGCAGTACATAGCTCACTAATATAAAAGAATGCTTTAATGTGACAAATCATTAAGAAATTTCAACATCATTAATAAAAAGCAAAAAATATGTGGAAATTTAGTAAGTGAAACAGTAGAGTTATACTTATGAATTAATTGTCATATTACACTCTACCACTAATAGATTCTAGAATGAGATCTGTGAAAACAACAAATTTTAAAAGAAGGAAAATATCATCTGACAGTTTGTTGGTATAGGCAACTACATTTTTATAAGTCATTTTATATGTTTTTAAGACAATTGTATGCATCTAGAAAAACATTTTTATAAAAATATGTGTGAGGATAAGTATGTTAGTAAATATGAAATAAAATTAATATGGCTTTGGAAAGGTTATAATTATTTTCTTGAAAGAAAATACCAGGTTTGTATACTAAAATTATTCAGCTCTAACCACATTCCTATGAATCAATCATTTTTTAATTAAAATCAACTTATTTCTACCTTGGTTTTTTTTGACTTATTAGTCTCAAATATTTGCTATTCATGCAGTAAATACTGTTTGCCAAACCAATTTTTGAAACAGATTTCAAAATCTAATGTAATAAAGTTAAATCTTGCCTCCAGGAAGATGAATATAATTTGAATCAACTTTTTATTCATGGCTGTGTAAAAACATTTGAATAAAAACCTATCTCTAATACTCCTTTATTTAATAAAAATAAGCAAATAGCTTTGGAATAAAACTAGAAGCTAAAAAGAATGTTTTAGTAAAATATATGCAGCACTACATATTTATTGAAACCTTTTAGTTTAAAAGCAAGAAGTAAATATATTATTTATAATAATTTTATCTAAAAGAATTGAACATAATTTTCACTGTTGAAAATTATAATTTGTTTTCTTTCATTTCATTTTTAAATAAACAGTTTCTAAGGCTAAAATTCTATGAAATTATCAAGTGTTTCATCACTTACAGCTTGAAAATTCCAGTGGACAGGAATGTTCATCCATAGGAAAGTTATGAAGCTGAAGATAACATTCTGCATTAATTGTCAATCTATTTAGATGGAAAAAAATAAGTGTAAATAAAGAGAAATAATTTGAAGCATTCAAAATCTCTTGTCTAATTTTAAAACAAGATTCTGTCATATCATAATAGATTATGACATATTAGAATATAACAATAATTCTAAAGTCTTAAAGTATTACATAGTAATAATATTTTAACATTTGTATATAAATATGAGAATTCTAACAATTTCCTCTTCAGTCAACTAAGTTACCTCTGTATACACTTCAATATAATCTCTGTGTTTACATTTAATATGTCATACTTCAATATCTTCACAAATACACATGCACAAACACATGTGCAAGAAAAACAGATTAGCCAATTATAAATGGTTAAGTATGGTAATTTTTTCTCTTAATTTATTATATCTTTCCGTGAAGCATGATTCTTTATAAGCAGATATGTTCATGGAAATGAGTTAAATAAACTTGAACCTTATACACCAACTTGCATTTAATCCTTTCTTAGGAATGTTTTACTACAACATTGAAAATTAGATATTATAACATTTTATAGCAGGGTGGGTTTCTAGAGAAAATCTTACTCAATTATTTGCATTGCAGGTTAAGAAAATCATAATTTTTATGCTGCAATTTCTTCTGCTTCCAAGGAAGAAAATTAAAGAATTTTTTCTCTTTGTTTTTAGTCCTTTTCATGTAATAATACCTTTGAGCTTTAAAAAGTATGGCCAAAATATTTCACTATTTTATATTTTAGCATGTGAAAGGAGCGCCATATTTTTGCCTTTGCAACTTTGAGAAAGAAAAAATTAGGAGTTGATTAAATATTAGTATGGAAAATAAATGAGAGGATCTGCAGATTTTAAAACCAATATTACCTCAGAGTATACAGAACTCGTCCATCATTCCAAATTCGAAGCAGACGATTAGGAGTTGTTATCCAGTGAGCATCAGATTTTCTTGAGTTTCGGAAGAAAGTGTCAGGAATCCAAATTTTTCCAACCATATTACTGTTAAGCATAAGCACTTTCATGGTACTATTGAATTTTAAACGACTGTCAAACCAGGTTTGGGCAAAAATTATATCTATTGTGTATTCCTAAAAGATAAGAAGAGTAACAACATATTAGAAAAGCCACTATTTTAGTTGTTTTTCTCAGAAGTTTGAATTTTTATATTGTAAAGTTTCTCAAAGTAAGTAACAGTTAAACTCAGTCTTTTTGGAGAAAAAAATGCAATTATTTTAAACTATCTTTTCTTTACACGAGTCATGTAAAATAAAATCCAAGATTTCCAGTAGTTATTGTTGCCTAGTGTGGCTTTATTCTTTTTAGTTTTTTATGTAAATTTTATTCAAGATTTTATAGTATGTAGGATGTACTCATTAAACTTAAAAGCAAATTATCTTAATTTTAACAATTAATTTATACATAGAGTTTAAGTCACAAAAATCATAAGTAAACAAAAAAATCTAGATGCCAAAATTAGTCAATATTGCATAAAAGCCCTTATATTGTTCTTTATCTAAAAAGTTAATTCCAGTTATTTGTATCCACTTTTAAAAAAATGTTTGAAAGCAACCACAAACTAACTTATTGAGCACTTATAAAATGCCAAGCATATATTAAAAGCTTTGCATGTGTCATGTCACTAAATCCTTATTGCAACACTGTGAAATATGTACTACTATAATCATTATTTTGCAGTAACATGTATTACTAGAAATATAAAATAATTCTTCTCACACCACAGAACTAAAAAGCAGTTGATAACGGAAACTGAGCGACTGCAGGCTAAACTCAATGTCCTCACCCATAACAAATGCATGTAATGACGATTATCAAGAAGTCTGATGGGTTCCAAAGTTGGAGTAAAGCCTTTTTCCATAGTCAATAAGTAACTGTAATTAGGAAATTTCATGATTAACAGAGAATCTTCGGGAATAGATAACTAGATATTATCTACCTTTGATATCCTGACAAAATAACGGCAATATTATAAGCATTTAAAATAAATAAAATAAATAAGAATGCAGCTGTAATCAATGCCATGAAGAAAAGGAAGTAAATATATATATATATAAATACATATATATATGTGTATGTACATGTGTGCATATATATGTGTGTGTATGTAGGTTTGCATGTGTGTGTATATAACTTTGATATCTAAAAGAAGAAATAAATTGAAAAATATGAGGTATTATAAAAGTTACTTCTGGTGGGAAGATTGATTCCTTGCACTGGATGTCATATTAGCAATTGGCCAATTTTTCTGAAGGAAAATATTTAACATAAGAAATGGAAGTATAATTGGGAATTTGGCCAATAAAAGAAAAATGGAAAAAAAATTATGAGATTAATTAGAAAACAAACTAGAAGTCAATTTATTTATAGGGAAGCTGGGTTGAATCCCTAGGTTCCAGATAGACTACTTAAAATTACAATTTGCTTAACTGGAATATAAAAATAAATTGAGAGGGTACCTAATTTTACCTATTTTGGATGAACAATGTTACAATTCTGGAAAAGCATATACATAATAATTATTTAAAATTAAATAAAGCTAAAAACTATGTAATTGAGTATGAGATGTGTTTTATAAAGAGCTTAAAATATATACATGCATAATTATGAATAATTTCTTCATATAATGAAATAATGTGTAATCATTCAATAATCCACCTACATATTTAACATCTATTTAAAACATGAAGTTTTTGTGCACAAAAATGCTTGCATCATGACTCTCTTTACATAGTTTTGATTGCCATGCTAGAGTACCTTAGAGAGGGAAATAATTAAAATTTTGTTTTTTTGCAACTTAATATGGGATGGCACAGATCAAGCTGTGCTGCGGAATACAGATTGAAAGTACTTTTGCAACCATGTAAGCCTTATAAATCTGATAGCCACAACCTTGCTGATATATTATAGTGCAAGCTGGGTCATAAGGCAAACCACATCCCATAATACATAATTCATATTTATGCTGTAGATGTTTAATTATCTTATTGAGTAATATTAACGTGGTAATATATAAATTGTGCATGCATTTAGGAGATCCAAGGTAACCTTATATACAATATCACTGTTGTATTTACTTGAACCTTGTGAAAAATTCTTGGACAGCTTCACTGAAGTTGTCATTAATCCTCACTCTGCATGCCTGTATCTCAGGCCAGATGTCTTGTCTTCAGAATCAGTTATAATTTATGGAAGCAGCCTCTTCACCTGACACAAATGACCAACCATTCAGTCTAACAGTGCAACCTACACTAATGACATGGTATCTAATTTCAATAGCAAATACAAACAGAAGACTCATACACCTTCTATGGTAAAGTAAATGCCCTGGATAGAGCATTTAGACAACATTACTTCCCAGAATTATGTTATACTTTTTCATGAGATCAAACAGCAGAAACTACTTAAGATACCACTCAGGATTGTGGCTAGGCAAATATTCAACATTGGCTGGTAGGGAGAATGTAATGCTACTTGGCAGTTATACTTAGCTGCAGTGTTCCTAACAGGACATTAAAGGTGGCCCTTGAGAACTAATTTGTCTAAGGCTGGGATTACCAAAGCAGCTGTCAATACTACTTAGCAGCTGGCAGGACCTTCTCTAGAATCTCTGATTCTGGAAGTGCTAATCAGTGTTGGAAAACTTATTACTTCCAAGGGATCAGAAACAGAAAAAGTTTTCTACTCACAGTTGTTCCCTCAATCTAATATCAAGAAAAGAAAGACATAGAGCATACGTCTTGATAATCCAACCTTCACAAGCCCTTTGCAGAAGCTAATACTTCTAAGCCCTTATAAATTGCCAATTTTTAATAAATGCCTCACTGAAATAAGATCATTAAAGTCCATGTCATGTTACATGTAATTAAAAAAAATGCAGTTTTGTTTCTTCATTTGTATTAGTGTAATTTCCAGAAAACGACCAAACTGCTCTTGTTCTTCATGTTCCTATTCACAGGTTATAATAAGAAATAAGCAAAAGAAAAACATAAAATGAAACTTCTGTTTACTCAGAACAACAAATACAATAACTTCTAGGATAAACATTTTGAGATAAGAAACAGTGCATTTAAAATTTGACATCCAATGTGTTTTACAGAATGTACTGTATCTCCTTGCAAGTTAGCTGACAAAACAGCATTAATGAATAAGTGTGAAGTGAGTCATTTTGATTCCTAACTTAATAAAACCAAACCATAATTGATAAGTGTATAGTGCAGTCTCATTACTACATTGTCAGTTTGCAATTAGGCACTGTATCTCACATTTCAAAGTACTAGTTAATTCAATATTACTGTCTTTCTAGTAATGGGAGAAACTTCACACAAAATTCAAGACCTGCCAAAGCAATTAACCTAGGTGAATAATTTCATCATAAAATTTGATTAATCCTGATTTGTTCTCCCTACGTTGTCATTAACGTGTTCCAAAAGTGTCTAGTCACATGGCAAGAACAGAATGGTGGACCTAATCATTTTTAGCAGTAATTCAAATAATAGAGTTATAGACATGTGGAGAAAAAGTACAAGTATAGTTAATCCACAGGACAAATAAACAACTTTAGTGGTAAAAGTATATAGGTATCAGCTCCAGTTTGCTTAATTATTGTACAAGCACCAACTTCTGAATTTTAGCAGGATAAAGTGAATAAAAAATTTGATGTTCTTCCACATTTAAAATAGATAAATATGGAGAAAAGAGGTTATGCCAGTTGCTTAAAGCATTGAAGTCATCAGCAATACATGAGAGAGATTCAAAAAGTAGACATATATTCTGGATTCAGCTACTAACTCTTTGTGCTCTCTTCTTATGTCTATGAATGTAGATTGTCAAAGGCACATAACATCATACGTGTTTATCAATTAATTTTTTAGCAAATATTTTTTCAGCATTCTTACCACTTTTATAATGTACTGGGTTTATAAAGAAGAAAATGGAGCCTTCTTAGTTTGAATATATACATAATACAATTGGAAATTAATAAAATGTAGAAGGGATATAAAGAGAAATAGAAATAGTAGAGATTATTTTTAGTTAGGGGAAACTAAGAAAGACTTCATGACAGAAGTTGCATTTAACCTGAAACCTGTAGGACTGGGAAATATTTTGATTCATGCATCAATTAGTAAATGGTAGGGGCAGGAGAAAACAAAGAGGCAGTAAAGTGCAGGGCAGAATGGAAAATAGAGAATGCAAGCCATATATAATGAAAAAGTAGCATATTTTCTGTATGTCATGGTATGCATCCCTCAAATACACAGGCTATCCTACATCTGGAAGAGCTTTTTATCAACTATTATCTAAAATTACCTATTTCCAATAATTGACCCTGGACCCTAGAAACAACTCTGAACACTGCACTGAGAAAAATGAACTGAAAATCTTAGTACTTCATGTGTTAATTTTCTACATCATGCTCAGTCATACATTTCCTACTAGAAATACATAACTATATTTTCAGAATATATATTGTATAATACTCTGCATACAAGTCCAAAGAGTAAAATATTGAACATTATATTCACAGAACAGCTAAACCCTCCTGAAGATGCAATAATACAACATGTAGGGTTTTATAAACCTGATGAATGAACTCCCAGTCCTTAAGAAGTTACAATAAAATAGAGAAGACAAGGTCAGTTTCCAGACTTTGGGATACATATATGTATATATATGTGTGTGTGTTTGTGTATATATATGTGTGTGTGTGTATACATATATATATGTATACACACACACACATATATATATGTATACACACACACATATATATATACATATATATACATATATATGCCATATTAATATATAACATACAACTATGTAATTACATAATCTTGTATATTAATAATTAATATTGGCATGGGAGATCTGGGGTGGGAGCAAGGAAGCAAGCTACTCTGTGACTTGTGTTAGTAACAGTACTCCACAGAAACACAGCCAACAGGATAAATGGGTGGGCATATAGATGCTGACTGATGGAGAGGTAGAGAGATAGGTCGATGAGAGAGAGAGAGAAATGGAAAAGAGAATTAAATCATGTGATACTGTAGGAGCTGGAAAGTTCAAAATCTGCAGGGCAGACTGGTAGCTATGGAACCAGGGAAGAGTTGATGTTTCAGTGTTGAGGCCAAAGGCAGTTTGGAGTCTGAGTCCCTTCTTCCTAGAGAGACCTCACTCAATTTTTCAAGTGCTCATCTGATTGGTTAAGTCCCAACTACTTTATAAAGGGTAATCTCCTTTACGCAAAATCTACTGATTTTAATGTGAATCACGTCTAAATAAAACTTTCACAGCAACATCTGGACTGGATAAATGCAGTCATGCACTGCATAACGATGTTTTCAGTCAATGATGGACCACATGTACAACGGTGGTTCCATAAAATTACAATGCAGTTGAAAAATTCCTACCACCTAGTGATGTTGTAGTCATCCTATCATCCTAGCACAACACATTGCTTACATCTTTCTGGTGATGCTGGTGTAAACAAACCTGTTGTGCTGCCCGCTGTTTAAAAGTATAATACATACAATTATGCACAGTACATAACACTTGGTAATGATAATAAATAACTAGCCTACTACTGGTTTACATATTTACTATACAACACTTTCTATCATCATTTCGGATTTACCCTTTGTACTTTATATACACACACACATACACATATGTACACACATAAATATATATGTCAAGTGTAATATATATATGTACATAACACATACATATGTTAACTGTAAAATGACAAAGTATAGCTTGATAACTACATAAACCAAAATACACACACACATATTATATGTTATATATATTTTATATAAATATTTTATAATGTAATACATATTATGTACTTATATATTTTATGTATCTACATACATATATGTATATGTTACGTATGCATGTTAACTGGAAAAGAGCCTCAGGCAGGTCCTTCAGTAGATATTCCAGAAGAAGCATTATTATCAGATCAGATGACAGCTACATGCATGTTAATGCTCCTGAAGACCTTCTAGTGGGACAAGATGTGAAGGTGGAAGACAGTTTTGATGATGATTCTGACCCTGCAGGGTAATGTGTAGCATTTTTGGTTTTTAACAAAATGTTGAAAAAACCAAAAAAAATTAAATAGAAAAAAGCAAAAGTTTACCAAATGCTTATACAAAGAAAATACTTTGTACAGATGTATAATGTTTCTGTTTTAAGCTATTATTAAAAAGTCAAAAAAATTTATAATAAAAATTTATAAAATAAAAAATTTCAGTAAGCTAATAATTTGTTACTGAAGAAGAAATTTTAAAAATAAATTTAGTGTATTCTAAGTGCACAGTGTTTATAAGGTCTATGGTAGTGCACAGTAATATCCAGGCCTTCACATTTACTCACCGCTCACTGACTCACCCAGAGCAAATTCCAGTTCTGCAAGCTTTCAGTAAGAAGCCCCTTATAAGGTATACCATTTTTATCTTTTATACCAAATTTTTACTGTATTTTTCTGTGTTTAGGTGTGTTTAGATATGCAAATACGTATTGTGTTACAATTGCCTATGACATTGAGTACAGTGATACTCTTTACAGATTTGTAGTCTAGAAGCAATAGGCTATATCATATAGCCTCAGTATATTGGTTTGTGTAAGTACATTCTATGATGTTTCCACAATGAAATTGACTAAAGATGCATTTCTTATAATGTGTCACTGTCATTAAGTGATACACAACTGTATTTGGGTACCATAATCTGGCCAAGTTGACAAGTAAAATCAACGATCACAGAGCTATTAACAGTAGGAATAGGCACTCATGGATTCAGAAAAATTTTACAAAAATTATCCACGTTTCTTCTTCACACAAGGGACAATTTATACTGTGCCAAGAAGGAACATATTCCTCCATCTCTTCTTCTCTATGAAAATCTACATTCTTGTCATTTTGTCCCATCTCTTGATCTCAGGGAAGATGGCTTCATATTTCTCAATTATTAAATGTAATATATTAAAAATACATTACCTATAGGTTGTTGCCTCTATTTCTCTGCAATTTGAGCTTGATCTGAATGACCATGAAATCTGAAAAGAAGTGATCAGCACTGAAAACATAAGATTTTTGAGTAAAGTTTCAAGAAAATAAGGACTGTGTAACCATTGTGATGCTAGCTTTATATTGCAATGAACTATTCAATTAAATGAGATATAGGTGTGTTTACCTGGTTTTTAAACCTATTTTAAACTTACTTTGTCTCTGCTGAAAATCAATATTTATTTGAAATGGAGCAGTTCTTAATAAAAATACCAATATTTGACAGATTTTAGATATACTAAAGATAGTATGATTTTTATTTAAAATCTAGCAAACTGGCAAAAGTGTAAAGTATTTCATGTAATCAGTTTATGTCAAGAGTTGTCATAATTTTAAAAATAATTATCCAAAAACATGTAAATTAACTGAGCTATTTTTGATAAATTAGAAATGTTTTCATAAACTTTTATTACATTCAGTCCAAATATATATTTGATAGCCCTTCATTTAAGCAGAGAAAGCTAATGTAATTCCTTTCACAACATTTTAATTTGCTTTCCAGTTTCCATCAAATTTTATTTGCCCAGTGACTATTCTATATTGTCACGCTCTATCTTGTCATCTTTTCCTGCTTTTTCCTCATTTTATTTGAGATACAAAAAAGTCTTTCCAAGATCATACAAAATGTAAGAGGTGCAGATCATGTACTCCACAATTTTAACCTCTTTACTATAACTCAGGTCATTATATGAGACACAGATTTTTAGACCAGAGAGATGAAAATCATATTTTTAAACCAGAGAGATGAAAATCATATCACAATTAGTAGTTCTGGTCACTTATTTCATACTTATCTTTCTTTCACCTTGTTTTTTACTTTACTGGCATTTGTATCTATGTTATCACTGTGGAGTATTTGGATGAATAAATGAATGAAAAAGTCTAATCTGCATGAAGCATGCTTCCTAAGTATGAAACACAGTATGATAACAAATATACAAAAGATCCCTCTTATCCATGGGGATACATTTCAAGATCTCCACTGAATGCCTGAAACCTTGAATAGTTGGGAACCCTATATATACTATGTTTTTTCCACACATACATACCTATGATAATGTTCAATTGATAAATTAGGCACAGTAAGAGTTAACAACAATGAATAATAAAATAGAATTTTAATAACAAAATGCTGTAATGAAAGTTCTGTGAATGCGATCTCTACCTTCTTCTCAAAGCATCTGATTGTACTGTTCTTACCTATTTTTGGAGCATTATTGACCATGGATAACTGAAACCACAGAAAGCAAAACCACAGATCAGGAGGGACTACTGCATACACACACTCAAACTATATTTCCCCATTACAATTTATTACCAATTAAAAGCATGGTAAGACATTCTCTGTGCTAAACATTTGATATTCAGATGAAGATTCTGCTTCCTAGAAAAGCTTCACCGCCACTAGGCAGACATGCTTTCGATCCACATGTGCAGCATTTCTTATAGATTGGTCCAATGCTAAACAGCTAGATTAATTGCTGTATGATCTGAGTGGGAAAAGTGTTTCTGCATCTGTGACTGCCCTGTACTAAAAATAGTTTCTTGATGTCTGAATTAGTCTGTCTATCTGAGCAAGACAGAACACTATATTTGGAAATGATATATTTAGAAATAGTCCACATGACTCATGTTTTAAATTACTTATATTATTACCAGTTTATAAAATTCTTACTGCCGTCCATAGTCCAACTGCAGAAAATGAAGAATTTTCCAACATTGTATCCTGTGAATGGGGCATTATTTGCACTGCTGTTGGAGCACTTGCTTCCTCTATTTACCTCAGGAATTTGAATCCTATTGTGCATACCACAAAGCTAGGTACTCCTACCGGGAAATTCAAGGGTTATCACACAATTTTAACAATTTCAATTGTGGTAATTTGTTACAATTTTTTTTATAGCAAAATGTCAAAAGTCAAGACATTTAAACAAGTTTTCTCTACTTCACATTTTAATTAAACTGGAGAACAGCTGGTGTTAGTTCAAATTCATTGCTGATCTAAGACTTAAAACTTTTATATTATTTTAAGCCTTTGCATTCCTAGATATAAAAAATAACACATTGAATAAGGGATAAGGTATTGTCTTTTAATTACATACATGATTTAAAATACTTTCCAGATAATCAATAGAACAAATACTGACTATATCCAAAGTATTCATTCTAGTAAGAAGTAATGTATAATACAAAGAACGCTGATTGGATGGAATGAGGAAATTTTGTCATAATTCTGATTCTGAGACTTACCAGAGTAGGATGCTGACCAAGTCACTTATATACTCTAATTGGCAAAATGTGGGCACAATGCAAGATTGTCATGACTGTCTTTTCCAGCTCCAAGACTATGTTCATGAGAACGTTATAAAATGTTATAAATTAACATTAAAAAAAAAAGTCAACCTATAAACAGGTATAAAGCCTGAGGTGGACACGGTTTCTTCCAATGGCTCTTCCTCATAAAAATATTTTCAGTCTATAAATATCATTGTTACCTTAATCCTACCTAATCCCTACTAAATTTATAGGTGAAAATGGCTTAGATTTGGAACCTCCAAACCTACTAGAATTCTCTGATTAGCACTTTCAAAATGCTTTTTTTTTTTATTTTTGAAAGAAAGAAAAAGAGAGGAAAGAAAGTGAGAGTGAAAGAAAGAAAAAAAGGATGTAAGAGAGAATGAAAGAGGAAGAGAAAGAGGGAGAGAGAACGAGATTCTTGTTCTATTGCCCAGGCTAGAATGCCGTCTAAAAATGGGTATTAAAAACCTCTTTTATGCCAATAATTGTACTTAACAATGGAGACAGGA
>CAUYLG010034826.1:0-51702 GCA_963573385.1 Cacajao melanocephalus | reverse complement strand
ATTATTGGCATAATAGAGGTTTTTAATACCCATTTTTAGACTGCATTCTAGCCTGGGCAGTAGAACAAGAATTCTGTTCTCTCTCCCTCTTTTTCTTCCTCTTTCTTTCTCTCGTACATTCTTTTTTTTTCTTTCTTTCACTGTCACTTTCTTTCCTCTCTTTTCCTTTCTTTCAAAAAAAAAAAAAAAGTTCTAATTATTTATGGTCACTCTTTGTTGCTCATGCTAATATATGCATTATTATGGTTAATATTTTTGACAATAATTTAACTTGCAAAGTGCTTTGCATGCATTTATTTAGGATGCTATAATTTCTAAACAATGTACTCTGTAAAAGGAGGTGACTATTTGCATGAATACGTTTTATTTGGCCTAGCATCTTAGTAAACCAGGATTTAAAAATATATATATATATATTTCTAATAATTTCTAGTAATAAATAGTAATTGTGAGAATAGCTAGCATTTATTAATCATTTATTATATGACACACGTGCTAAGAAAGTGCTTTCTCATGGACTATTTTATTCAATGCCCATTTTACAGATGGGGAAACCGAAGCAGGGAGTAACTAAATAACTGCTCAAAGTCATGCCCTTAGTGATTCCCTGGGATGGCCCTTCCCTGTTTTCATAGTCATAGAGCCGTAGCAAGGAGACATGGCTGCTTGCTGAAGTTTCTCACCTTATTGTCAAAGCTAACTGGCAGTAAGCATGGTGAAGAAGCAAAAGCAGTGAACGTGCTCATGACCTGGAATCTGAAGACTGAGCGAAGTTCTCATTTTACTCTTTAGCGGCTGTTTGGCAATCTCTGAGCAAACGTGAGTGAATGGTGGAAATATCTATGCTGCCTGCTCCAATGCCCACCCAGAGGCTGGTATGTGCATGTGCTGGGTTAACTGTATGAAAGTTATTTGCAAGCTGGACCAGAGTGAGATCCTATTTCAGGATCCTCACCTAGGCTCCCTCCCAATGGCCTTTCCCTTTCCTTCCTGTTAGAATAAGCCTACAGCAGAGAAGGAAGCTTCCCACACAGTTTGCTACCATCCCTTATCAGCAGGAGCCACCTGTGCCCTTGGGTTAACATGAGACAATTTTAGATGGAACATCTTTTTTGAGCTTAGGCATTTTTTTTAAAGTATTCTGTGGATATGACAAAAATTAACACAGGCAGATGTAGATTTATGGTGCATATAGTGACATTCTTGTCCTTCAAGCCTTTCTTTTGCCCAGATCTCTCCCAGTTCTGTGGGCAGTTTGCATTAGTAATTGTACATTCTTTCTCCTAAAGGGGGCTTTCAGAATAGAATGAATCTAAGGTCCCCCTGAGACCTGGATCCTCCCTGCGTGATATGGACTGTGTAACCATTACAGGAACTTTTTACAATCTCAACAAGAAAGGTTTTCGTGAGTTCTGGCTGTCAGGGACACACCAGGAGCCAAGGAGAAGGAAAATGGTCTAGAAGAGTTTTTTAAAAAATGAACTGAAGACATTAGTTACAGAAACTCGGTTAGGTCCCGCCGATGATCATTTCCAGGTGAAGAGGAGCATTTGAAGGCCACCCTCTTACCTCACTGTTGGGATGCTGATCCACCCAGATCTCCTCCTCCAGCCACGGTGGAAGTTGAATGCGACGGCTCTCAGTGGCCCTCTTCTCCAAGGCCTGCTGGAAGCCATGAGAACCTCCTCAACCAGGAGGACACACTCAGACACACTGACTGGCACCAAAGTGTCACAGGCAGCACGGCCCACCTCGCTGCCAGTGGGATAACTGTAGGGTGTGAGTCATGCTTTCGAGCTCCCTGGGGATGAGACCAGGCTTGACTTTCCCTGCGACCCCTGGCTTGCTCTCCTCTTTCTCCTTTCCTAACTGCCTTCTTCACTTCCACACAAGACCCTCCCAATATGCCCTGTGCATCTGAATCCCCACCTCGGGCTCTGCCTCTAGGAAATCTGATCTAGGACTAAATCTTTCTTGGCAGCCCCGCTACCTGGTTGATGTCCTAGGATCCAGCTTCCCCGGTGGTCAGAGGCCCTCTGCCTCCAGAGCAGTCCATGCCACGCGTGGGCAGCTCTGATCATGAGACAGGTCTTTCTTAGCTTGAGCCAGGCAGACAGAGCCTTGCTTTCTGAAGACAGTTCTTCTACCCTGCTCCTCTCCCCCTCCCAGTCCTCTCTTAACCTAAGCTTTTCGAGGCCCTTCAGCTAGGCCTTTTGCGGCCAGGTTCCTAGTGTCTCACTCCCTGGGTTCTTTCCTCACCTCAGTCCAGTGTTGCAGAATCCCACTACTGATGCCCACTTAAGCTGAGCCCTTCATTCTCTCTGAAGGTTGAGGACGCACAGAATAAGATTCCACCAGTATGGATACTGCCTTGGATAAGCCCAAATGCTGATTGGTGATGTGGGCAACTCTGTCACTAAGCTTCAAACCAACGACCCTCTCACGTGTGTTTCCGGTAGGCTGCACCTTGCTTCAGTGCACGCTCAAGCCATGTTTTCTGTAACCCCACTCACAGGATTTTGCATTTGTTTTTGCCACATCTCATTTGTGAGCTTGTTGTCTCAGTCAGTTGAGTTGTATTTTGTATCCTAATTATTTCATTTGGTCCCATCTTTCCAGAGCATGTTACAACAATCATCATAGGTGCAGTCCCGAAGATTTTCAGCTGGAACTCAGATGAACAATTTGTAATGATTTTATTTCATTGTTTAATTCTTATGAATTTAGTTTCTAGTATAAAAGTATTATTTATGGTCACTCTTTGTCGCTCATGCTAATATATGCATTATTATGGTTGATATTTTTAACAATAATTTAACTTGCAAAGTGCTTTGCATGCATTTATTTAGTATGCTATAATTTCTAAACAATGTACTCTGTAAAAGGAGGTGACTATTTGCATGGATATATTTCATCTTGGCCTAGCAACTTAGTAAAGCAGGATTTAAAAAATATTTCTATGAATTTCTAACAAGTAGTAATCATGAGAATAACATTTATTAATCATTTATTATATTACACACATTATGCTAAGAAGTGCTTTTTCGTGGACTATTTCATTCAATCCGGTTTACAGATGAGGAAACTAAGGCACGGGTAACTAAGTAACTGCTCAAAATTACCCCCTTAGTGATTCCCTGGAATGACCCTTCTCTGTTTTCACAGTCATGGAGCCATAGCAAGGATGTAATTAGCACATTGTATCCATTACATTCTTCTGCTATAGATTTAAGTTGAAAAGAGAGTCAATTTAAAGAAAATTCACAACACTGTGTAATACTTGGCAGCAGGCAGTGTAAAGGCAGTTTGAGAAACACTGATTTATAAGATTTTTCATTCCTCTTTAAGTCATCTGTCAGCTTAACCTCTGTGCAATCCTTATCTTGGTTTAAGTTCCTAGCGAACATCCTGTGCAGGACAGGCATGTAGCCATCCATCAACTGCGCTCCTGTGTGCAGGCATGTCACCATTTTCTTATCCTCCTTTTATGCACACATTTTTTTCTTGCTAAAAAGGTATCATTATTTGTCAACTCCATTTTTGAAATTCAGATCCACACAGCAGTTTTTTTCTAATTTTCTTTTTGTTACATTTTGTTTGTTTGTTTGTGACGAAGTTTTGGTCTTGTTGCCCAGGCTGGAGTGCAATGGCGTGATCTCAGCTCACTGCAAACTCCAACTCCTGGATTCAAGTGATTCTCCTGCCTCAGCCTCCTGAGTAGCTGGGATTACAGGCATACACCACTATACCCAACTAATTTTTGTAATTTCAGTAGAGATGGGGGTCTTGCCATTTTGACCAGGTTGGTCTTGAACTCCTGACCTCAGGTGATCCACTCACCTCAGCCTCCTAAAATACCGGGATTACAGGGGTGAGCCACCAGGCCTCGCCTTTTTCTAATTTTCCAGTCTAATAGCCCTTCCAAGTACATAAGGAGTGTGGCTAAACTGACATAGCTTGTCTTGGGAAACCCAAACTGGACCCTGGGGATGACCACGTTTTGGTTAAGAGACACCATATTGCACAGAATCCCAAGAGCAATCATCCCTAAAATGGCCCCTGAGCCCACAGCTTTATAGCTGGAGAAGTCTACTGCTTTCAAGGACCAACATTACCTACCAACTTTGACCAGCCCTCTTCAATTCGCTCACATGCATTTGATTTTTAACCATAGCGTGGCATGTGAGCCCTCCAGATTGGAAAAGAAAATGCCTATAGAAGATCCAGGTACACTCTTACAACGACCAAATTGACTTCAGGATCCAGTTCTGCTTAGTAATGCTGGTCTCCTCTTCCCATCTTACAGCCAGGTGTTCAGCTGATATAAATTAATTGCTCCTATAGTCAGGGACTTTAGATTTACTTTTCTTTTTTTCTGCTGCCAGTCAACCACATTGTGTTCCAAAAGTACCTTTAAAAAGGTATTTTATGGTTTTATTTAGCTTTGTTTTATTTGTAAAATATCCCTCTCCTCGGCTATAGGCTTCTAGGCATTATTCATATAGATCCAGCAAACTGGGATACACTTAGGCCTCGGGAGCACTTACCCATATTTGCGTGTGGTCCAGCTGTGAGTTCACTGCAAAGGTGCAAACACACCTGCTTGTGATGCATCTCTCTCTTAGCTACTGACTTATTTGTTTGTGGCATCAGAACCCCATTTTCAAGAACTTCTCATTTCATTTGATGGGAAACAGGGCACCTTTTTTTTTTTTTTTTGAGACAGAGTCTTGCTCTGTTGCCAGGCTGCTCACCTTTAACTTTTGTGAAATCTCTGTTTATAAACCACAACATTTCTCAGCCCAACTAAGTTTCAGGTTTCTAGCTTTCGTGAACATAAGGATGACGTGAGAATTTCCTCTCACAATGCCCCTCACTTCCACTTCCTCAATCAATTCCTCCCAGTGAATCAGAAGTAAGTTGAGAATAGTGGCTCCGTCCACAGCTTTCTGATCCTTCTGAGGACTGAATCTGCCCACAAGTTAGGTCAAGTGTGTGTCATACGTGGTTTTTTTTTGTGTGTGTGGTTTTTTTTTAATCACAGAGACACGATGAGAATGCATGCAGACAGCTGAATCCACCACCTGTCTTTCTGCCCGATTTCTGCAGCAGGAAAGAATCATTCACTTCCTGCATTGACAGTGGCTGTGGCATCCTGTCATCACAGTAGCACTTTTATTCTTTTCTCCATTCATCTCCATTGTCCTCTAATATGAAGACCAGTATATAGATGCATAGATTATTTGTCCTTGACTTAGCAGAGACAGCTTAGTACTCTCCAAAAGATAAGAAAAAAGTATATTTCTTATGAACAGAACATGATAAATAATGCCATCTCTTTGTTGTATTCTAATCAAGGGTGCCATTCCCTGTGATCTTGCTGATTCCTAGGAAGTGCTACAGAGCTGATCATTGCCCCCACCACTTCAGGTGCATTTTTGCTGATCCTGCTCTGTATGATGACTGGGATGGTCCCACTGGCTACATTGTCTCCGGCTTCCTTCGCCAACTGGCTTTTTGTCGGGCTTGGTTTGGTTCATGCGAAGCCCTGGTTGATAGGGTGGGTGGAAAGAAAGGAAAATCCAGGGCAGTTCACCACCCTTGATATATTAATGATTCAAATTTGTGCCTCAGCAAACGTGCAGATTACCTGGGATCCTCAGCAGAGAATAGCTACCTCTGGAAATAGTAGGCCCATGTATGCGAAGAGGTTACTGAAATTGCCACCTAGAAAAAATGGGAAGTTTTGGCTGAGAGGTTCTTGGAGGTTCTGATTGATTGGATTCTTGAAGAGTACATGAGCATTTTCCTGGCAGATCTACTCACGACAGACATGCCAGGCAGACAGAAGAGAAGATGAGCAGTTATGGAAACCCGAAGTTCTATGGTGTGCTTGCAAATGGGATTAAGTTGTTAATTTGTAGGACTTTGTTTGGGGGCATGATAGGAGATGAAGCCAAAAAAAGAAAAAAATGGATTGAATCCAGTATATGAAGGACCCTGTGTAAAAACTGTGCTTTCTCACGGGGTGAGTTCACAGGAGCCAGAGAGAACTCTAGCGTGAGGAGGTGGGAAGAGCAATTCTGTATATCATCTACATTGTATACTAGGCTTCTATAGACTATTCTGTTTGATGAAAGTGCACAGGCTTAAAAAGTTCAAAATCCACTGTTGTGGTGATAGGAAATGTACTGGTCAGGGTTTTTAGATGCCTATGAGGGAATCGCCTCTAGCTGGTTTAGGCAGGGAGGGATACTGAGGAACAGAGTTCCCAGAGTCAGGGAATGGATCAAGCAGTGGAGTTTAGGCCGAACTTCCCAAGTGACTCCCAGAATGGCCCATCAGAATCAGCTCACCAAGGGGCTGGCCACTGCGGAAGGGGTCAGGAAGCTGCTGAATCGGGAGATCCACTCGCGGCTGCTGCTCAGAGCCACTCCAGCTCTGCCATGGCCCCTGACCACAGAATAATGCCCCTGACTCTGCCTCATTCCCTGCATCACTCGGTTTCCAACAAAGCCTTGCGTGAGCCCATCTGCTTGGTAGAGTCTAAATCATATGGCCACATCCCAGCAGCAAGGAGGCCGGAAAGTGAGGTTTCTGTCCTCTTATTTTTGCATCCTATTTTGGAAAGACAAATTATCCTGTAAGGCACTATCAAATTGTGGGGAGTGTGATCAAAAGATTTGGGACAGGTGTCCACCTCAGGAAGACATATTTTTTAAGGGAAGGGAGAGTAGGATTAAATTTGCATTTTAGAATATCGTTTTTATGCAGCCATTTGTTTTTTAGCCAAGACCAATCCTGATGACTGTGTGAGGTCACAGACTGCTAGTTTCTCTAGCTAGCTTCATATTTTCTTTTACCAAGTTCTCTGAATCCAAGTTAGCTGTTCATTAACTTTTATGCCACGTCTCAAATCATCTTTCACTTGCATGGCATGACCTTGGAATCCTTTCCTGGCCTCTCTTTCATGCGGCTTAGCGAAGACCCTCTGCTCCCTCAGGTGTAGCAGCCTCCTGCCGCACGAGGAATACCCTCATAACATGACTGTCAGCCATAAGCCCAGCCCTTTCCAATGTCACTGCTCACGGTGCATAGCAGACAACAAATGCTTATCACAGCCTACTCAAGGCCAGTCATTCCGTCTCTGGGACCCTCAGTAAGGTTGGGCTGGAATTTCCTGTTGCTGTGGAATAACACATGAACAATTCCCACATGATGAGTCACTAAAATGAATGAAATATCATTAGCGCAGTGGACACTGTGATGTGCCACCAGATCCCTCTTAAGGAGGGACTTGTCGCCCGGCTTCTGGGAGTGATGACCATGGGGAGTCTATAGCTGCCAGACAGGCCCTTCAGGGGTACCTCGGCTGAGGGGGGCTGCCTAGGCAAGGGTCATGCCATTCCCAGGACACCCACATCCAGTGACTGATGCTATGGGGGTACAATGGCGTAGCCATCTCAGCCCACCTTGGGACACCCTAGATCCCCCGCCATGAGGTTGGCTCATCCTGAATTCTGAATCTCATCTCCATGCCCCTGTGTCCACTCCCGCTTCCTTCCCGTTACACAGGCACTGATTCCATGGGTGCTCCATAATAAGCTTCCTATATCCTAAGCCCTCTCTCCAAGTCTGCCCCCAGGAGACCCCAACCCATGACCATCAGCATCTCTTGAGACGCACACAGATGCCCCAGCATGCCACACTCCAGGTAGATGCTCCACCCTCCCAGGGCACCCAATTCACCTTACTAATGTGCAGCTGCCAACTGCTCTCAGCAAGACGGTGTCTGGTGCTTGGTGCTTGGAAGTGGTTTTGTTCATTTAAAAACTTAACATGCATTTTTACATTAAAATTTTTTAACCCGAACAAAAGGAATTCTAGTTAGTGATACGTATGTTAGAAGTATTTAGGAGGAAGTACAGACATCCAAGTTTTTCTTTGAAATGCACCAAAAATATGATGGATTGAGGGATGCGTAGAGGGAGGTAGAGATGAAAAAATATGGATAAAACAAGTATTGTAAAATGTCGATGGTAGAATGCTGGTGGGTGTGCATATGAGTGTTCACTGAAAAATTCTTTCAGTTTTGCTCTGTTTGAAACTTTTTCTTTTAAAATATTGGGAAAATAAATAGGTATAACTGCATAAGAAGAGCAGATTGAGATTGCTTTATGAACTTATTTCAAAGATAAAGTTAAGCCCATCAAGTACTTGAGATTATATCAGTGTAATTTCTCTGATATATTTGAACTCATCATTTATTCAGCAAATATTTATTGAGCATGTACTATAAGCTTGGATATACAGTAAGTGTTCCCGGGAGGATAAAGAAGTGTAAAAACTATATTCTGCAAGTTTGTTATTTAGAAACAATAAATACACATGGAAAGTTAAATAATAATAGTTCAAATCACCCTAGACAGGGATTTTAAAAATACATATATTCTCCTTCCTGTAGGAGATAGCTAAAAAACAAAACACAAACAAAAACAAATGCATATATTGGTTCTACCATACAGATAATGTTTCTAGCAATGAATAGTAATAACAATAATAATAGCAGATCTTACACAGTGTTCGCCACGTACCTGGCAATGTTCCAAGGGCTTCACCTATTTCAATGCATTTCATCCTCACACTGTGTGGTGGTGAGAATGTATCTGCAGCTTTGCAGCTAAAGGGGATGTGACTGGCCGAGGACACCCCCTGCTGTGCTCTCTAACCCATCACTGAATTTCTAAGCCAGTAGCTGAGCCTGGCAGGGATACTAAGGCAAGCACATTCCTGAGAGACACGGGCATCCTCTGACACCCATCGCTGGCTCAGTGACTCCCGGATGGCCTCCCCAACCTTTCTCAGCCAGCATGGTTATCTAAGATGCTGTCCCCAACCTTCCTTCCTCCCCGCTCTCCTTCATGGAGACAAGACCTGTGTGGCAGCCTGATGGTTCTCCCACCTCCCTAGACTGCCTCCCTCTTGCTCCCCACTGTCCCTCCCAGGGCTAATTTTTGGAGATAGTTAAAAAAAAAGACTCATCCTCAGCTGGGTGCAGTGGCTCACACCTGTAATCCCAGCACTTTGGGAGACTGAGGTAGGCAGATCACCTGAGGTCAGGAGTTTAAGACCAGCCTGGTCAACATGGTGAAACCCCGTCTCTACTAAAAATACAAAAAATTAGCTGGATGTGGTGGTGCATGCCTGTAATCCCAGCTACTCAGGAGGCTGAGGCAGGAGACTTGATTGAACCTGGGAGGTGGAGGTTGCGGTAAGCCGAGATCACACCGTTATGCTCCAGCCTGGGGAACAGAGCGAAACTCCGTCCAAAAAAAAAGACACCCTCAAGCACACCTTTCAAAGACAAACCAACCACTCTAGGCCATGATCCACCAGCCCTGATCACCCCGGGGCCAGGTACCAGCCACCCAGGGACAGCCCCTTCCTTAGTCCCTCATTGCTACTCTAACAAAATGCCTTAGACTGGGCAACTTAGAAGCAACAGGCATTTATTCTCACAGTTCTGGAGTCTGGGAAGTCCAGCAGATTCGGTGTCTGGTGAGGGCTGCTCTCTGCTTCCAGATGTTGCTGCATCCTCTGGAGGGGACGCATGCTCTATCCGACAGAAAAGGCCAATTCACTCCCTCAAGCCCTTCTGTAAGTCCCTAATCTACTCATGAGGGCAGGTCCCTCACGGCCTCCTCCCCTCCTAAAGGCCCTGCCTATTTACACAGTGCTCTGAGGATTCGGTTTTAACATGAATTTTGAAGGAGACACAAACATTCAAACCATAGGAGCCCCTGTGCCCCAGAGCCTAACGAAATTATTCAAACCACCCCGTTCTAAGACGGATTACCCGCCCTGCATGTGCTTCCCCACGGAAACCACAGCAAAAGCTCCTGCCCACAGTTTTCCTCTCACCTTCTGCCTCTGACAGACACTGGTGTTTCCCTGTGTGGCCCCCCACAGTGTGGCAAACACTCTTCTTGGGATCTGTGAGTAACAAACCGTCTTTTCAATGGTAGTCGACTCCTGATCTGCTGGCCTTGCCAAAACGAAATCATTATAAGACATATATGTTTATGATTACGTATGTATATATATTTCTACTCTAAGTTCCAAGATACATGTGTAGAACGTGCAGGTTTGTTACATAACCATATGTGCTACTTGGTGGTTTGCTGCACGTATTGACTCATCCTCTAGGTTTCCTCCCCTCGCCCCTCACCCCCCAACAGGCCCCAGTGTGTGTTGTTCCCCTCCCCGTGTCCATGTAAAACCTATATTTTTAAAAAGCCAGTTAAGTACAAATGTCCCTTGGTGTTCAGGTTTTCCGAGTTACTGTTTACAACGTGTTGAGCTCTTAAAATAGCAAGAATGCCAAGAATATTTTGCTCTCAAGTACTTGGTTTTATGGTCTTACCTGCACAAGGAAGAGAACAGAAGGTATCTATGTATGAGTAGGTGAGTGTAGCAGTGCTCTTGGACCCCACCAGATCCTTGAGCCTGGGCTGGTACCCCGCTGTGTTGGGAGTGGTGGCTGCTAATGGGCCTCCCTCCCCAGGAGATTCTCCCCCATGAGATGCAAAGCAGCCACAGACAGCGGCTGACTAGCACAGGGTGCAGGAGAGCAGCCCCCTTGCCTCACCAGGACCAAATCTCTGATGCAGTTCAAACCCCAGAGCTCCCTTCAGGCTGAGGCTGAGGTTAGCCTCCTGCTGAGGCCCCATTGGCCTGCCCCCTCCAGCTTGCCCCCATCCCCCCATCCCCTTGTCCTGAGAGCTTTCCCGTACCAATCGATTGCACAAGGATCCCCTGTGAGTGAGACCCGCAGTGGCCTGGTAACCTACAAGTAAGCGTCACGTGAAATGTGGAGGGACCTTGCGCCGGATGCAGGGTTTTCCCCTATTGTGTGTAATGGTTATGCATCATTTAGTGAATCCTGCAAATCTCCCTAGTACAGACTGTCAGAGCCTAATGAACAGATCAGCCCACAGGCAGCTTCCTAAATATTCCACCTATAAAGAACAGGAAAGAAACCCCTGTCATGAGCAGCAGATTACCTATGAGCAAATTCACATCTCCTCATTAAACTTTTTGCTTAAGTGGGACAATGCAACTAGGACCCATTTTTGCCAAAGTGCAGGCTGCCTATGGGTGAAAACAGCAGGCAGAAGAAATAGCCCATGCTTATGGGGCACTTGCTTGGTGCCAGTTACCCCGCTAGGCACTGCAAGGACAAATGGCCTAACCCAAATCACACAGCTAGTAAGCAGCAGCGTTCAGCCCCACAGGCGCAAACTTCCACCCGGCCTGATGCTCTGGTTCCCAGATAAGCTCCTCCTCCTGCCCTCCAATCCCCTTAAAAGTTGAGGAACAAATGAAGAATATTGGTGTGAAGGTAGGCACCGCATGGCTAGCCCTGTTGGCTATAGTTAGTCTTCAGATTTCGTAAATATGCAAACTAGGAAAATAAAATGATCTTCTATCTTTTTAATTTTTTCTTTTGTCTTTGTATTCTTATCCTTTGTGGTAACATGTAGACCTGACAGCCCAATCTTCTGTCTTTTAAGTTGTGTAATAAATAATGGTCATCATTCTCTTTTTTTTTTTTTTGAAACGGAGTCTCGTTCTGTCACCAGGATAGAATGCAGTGGTGCAATCTCAGCTCGCTGCAACCTGTGCCCCCAGGGTTCAAGCAGTTCTCCTGCCTCAGCCTCCCAACCAGCTAATTTTTGTATTTTTAGCAGAGATGGGGCTTCACCATGCTGGCAGGATGGTCTCAATCTCCTGACTTCGTGATCCACCCGCCTTGGCCTCCCAAAGTGCTGGGATTACCGGCATGCACCACTGCGCCTATCTCTTTAAAACTTGACTCTAGGCCAGGTGCAGTGGCTCACACCTGTAATCCCAGCACTTTAGAGGCTGAGGCAGGAGGATCAATTGACCTCAGGAGTTCAAGGCTGTAATGAGCCAAGACTGAGCCACTGTACTCCAGCCTGGGCAACAGAGCAAGACCCTGTGTGTGTGTGTGAGAGAGAGAGAGAGGAAAGAAAGGATTTCCTAGGCTAACTCCTACATTTCATCTATCATTTTCTCTAGTAATTGTGTAAATCATAGCACATTACTTTGTTGTGTTAATATGTATGTGGTGGTGGTGAATGTGTGTGTCAATAGGTGTGTGTGTGTAATGTATATAAATCTTTATTGTTTGAAGTGCTCATGCGTAAATGTTTTTATCTCCAACTTCATTAAAATTTTTTGACGGCAGAATATTTTAAAGTCTTTGATAACAACCATTATATTACTTTAAACGAGATCAGATAAAAAGGACATAAATAAATGTCTACTGAGTTATAAAAGAAATAAACCGAATTTTACATTATTTACCTGAGATGATTAAAGATCAGCATTTAGAAAGCTATACTCAAAGGTAAATAAATCAGTCTTTGAAAGCAAATCAGTCTTTGAAAGCAAGAAGTCAGTTTATCTCAAAAGCCATCTTTCCTGAAATGTGGGCCTATATTACCTTTCTTTAGTAAAAGCAAACGTGAATGGGAAGTTGAGTGGATGCTCAGAATTACTTAATTTTTTTAAAAGTTTTTTTCAAGCACTTCATTTAGTGAACCGGGTTGAGTAGAAAAATCTCTCCTCTTCGTGAACTTAATTGTAGAAGAGCTACAAAAGGAAAGGTTCCTGGCCAGAAGGAGAGAATGCAGTTGATGAGGGAATCTAGGGTCCTTGCCTGTCACACCCTCCTCTGAGCTCTGGGCACTGTGCTAGGACCAGGACTGGCTGTCTTTGTTCCTTTGGGGCATGGTCAGGCCATCTGGTATCCGAGCTACCAGATAAGTCCCCCCATTGTGCATCCCCCCGGGGAGAGCTGAGCTCTGCACCGAGCCCTTAGGGACAGACCATTGGTCTGAGCTCAGCCACTTTTGTTCCCACCGCTGGCATCATCTGGTGACATTGGAGGCTGCACAATCCATGCCGACTGCAGAGCACTAGGCAAAGTGGGTTAAAGAATTAGTGCACTGAGTGCTCCAGCAATTATAACACTGAACATAAGCAACCCCATTTCTTTCAGGTAAAGTCTTGTTTCAATTAACTAACACTGGAGTGAATTCGTGACTATTTCCTTATTATGCATCACACCAAAACTAAATTAAAGGATTAATCCTCAATTTCCACATTAGTAACTTAAAAACTCGAGCATGAAAAGATTTGTAATTCTCATTACAGATCACCAGCTCATTCTTCAGAAAACTGAACTAATTAGATTTAACTTAATTCCTCACAGTTATGTGGCTATTTTAATTGGAATTGCATTAAGTCTTGATAGTAAATTAAAGAGTATTTTCATGGGTAGTATTTCTAATCTACCAACCAGGAGACCACGATCTCTCTCTCTCTCTCTCTCTCTCTCTCTCTCACACACACACACACACACAATCTAAATCTTTCTTCATTTCTACTATTAGGGTTATATAATTTTGAATGGCTCTTATGTTTATTAAATTACATAATTCTCATCTATTTAGTTTTAATCTATTATGATGGAAGAAGATAATGAGTTTCTATTCCATTACTGACATTCAATAACGCTGTTGATTTTTAAATTTATAAGTAACATCCTATAATTTTGCTGAACTTAACTGTTATTTTCTTAAATAAATTTTTGTTGATTTTTGCCAAACTTAAGGTATATAATCACATTATTATAAAAAGCAACAAAAATGCATCAGCATCTTAGTGATAAGTATTAATTTTAGAGGACATGGAAGATATTGAAAGAGCCTCATCCTGGCCACCACACCATTGTATTAACTACCATGTGTTGTATATCACGTGCAGACACCTCCCCTAAAGCTTTATCTATATAATTTCCACACAACACTGCTATGACATGGGTACTCTAATGATCCCCAATTTGCAGATATATATGGAAACTAAGCCTCAGAGAGATTAATTAACACTGAACATAACACACACACACACACACACACACACGATGAATTACACAACTTGGGTTTTAACTCAGCTCAGTCTGAGCCCAGAATCTGTTCATGTAATAGCAGCAAAAAGGAAATCAGGTACTTGAGAATTAACTCAATACACATGAACTATTCAAAGAAAATTGAAATACCTCCAGGGAAAATAAAGGCTCTGAGAAATCCACAAGGAAGCATTATCTCTTTCTTAATCTTTGCTAATTTCATAAGGGAAAAATCATCTCTTGTCAGTTTAATTTGCATTTTTATTACTTGGAGGTTTCAATATTTTCAAATTAATCACTTATCTTTTCTATCCTGTGTTTTTTCTATTGAAAAGTTCTAATTGCACCATTGGGATACTAGAGTTTTTATTGCTGTATTTCGATTCATTATAAGTTAAGTATATTATCTTTTATCAAATTCTTAGCAAATATTAAGCCAAACTTTTGCTTTGCTTTGTAATTCTTTAGGATATATGCTGATGTACAGATAGCTATTTTTAATACAATTGAATTTGTTGACATTTTTCTCTCTGATTCTTTCCTTTCTTTTTTCTTTCCTTTCTTCCTTTCCTTCTTTATCCTTATCCCCTCCCCTCCCCACCCCTCCCCTCTTCTCTCCTCTCCTTTCCTCTCCTTTCTTGTGGGAGTGAATGCTGAGAATGATCTTCCCAATCCAGAGATAAGACAGATATATGCCTGTGTTTTCATCTGGTTTCACTATTTATTGACTTAACTATAATATATCTGAAACATATTTTCAGTGGAGGGGACAAAAAAAAGAAAGTAATTTATTCAGCTAGCTAAAACAGTCACTTCACAACAATCAGAGGGTTTTGTAAATAAAAAATCTTCAGATTTTAGTTTAAAAACAAAAACATATCTTCTCTCATGAAAGGCTCTTTCCATCTTCTTTTAGCATGAAGTAACTTTTGTTAGTTGCAGTCTGACTTTTTTTTTTTTTTTTTTTTTTTGAGTTGGAGTCTCGCTCTGTCACCCAGGCTGGAGTGCAATGGCATGATCTTTGGCTCACTGCAACCTTCGCCTCCCGGGGTTCAAGCAATTCTCCTGCCTCAGCCTCCCGAGTAGCTGGAATTACAGGTGCCCACCACCATGCCTGGCTAATTTTTGTATTTTGAGTAGAGATGATGTTTCACCATACTGGCCAGGCTGGTCTCTTGGCCAGGCTGGTCTCAAACTCCTGACCTCATGATTCGCCCTCCTCGGCCTCCCAAAGTGCTGGGATTACAGATGTGAGCCACCGCACCGGCCTCTGACTTCTTTTTAAACAGATTCTGCAATAAGTCTAAGATCAGTCTTATACTACTTTACTTAGGATATTGTAAGCTAAGCTTGCATTTGTTTTGTGCCTTGAGGAAGAGACACATGGCCTGGTTATCAATTAATTTATCCAATCAAGTTTAACAGTGTCATTAATTTTAATAAGATTGTTACTCTTTTTACTTAAAGTGTGATTTACATACTATAAAATTTACCCCTTTAAAGCATACAATTCAATGATTTTCAGTATATACACAAGGTTTTTCTACCTTCACAGCTATCCAGAACATTTCCATCATTTCCCCCAGAAAACCTCATAACCATTTACGGTCATTTCCTCATTCCTCCTCTACCGCAGCAACTGGAAACCACTTGTCATCCACTCTGTCTCTACGGATGCACCTGTTCTGGACATCTTGCATACATAGAATCATACCATACATGGCCTTTTGTGTCTGTCTCTTTTCACTTGGCATTCAAGGTTCGTCCATGTTGTAACACATATCAGTACTTCAGTCTTTTTTTTTTTTTTTTTGAGATGGAGTCTTGCTCGGTCGCCCAGACTGGAGTGCAGTGGCACAATCTTGGCTCACTGCAACCTCTGCTTCCGGGCTTCAAGAAATTCTCCTGTCTCAGCCTCCCGAGTAACTAGGATTACAGGCACCTGCCACCATGCCCGATTAATTTTTGTATTTTTAGTAGAGACGAGGTTTCGCATTGTTGGTCAGGCTGGTCTCAAACTCCTAACCTCAGGTGATCCACCCACCTCGGCCTCCCAAAGTGCTGGGATTACAGGCGTGAGCCACCGCGCCCGGCCTCAGTCCTTTTTATAACTACATATATATTTCATTGTATGTAGTTATACATACAGTGGGCATACACCCTGTTCTGTTTGTTCATTCATTAATTTATGGACATTTGGATTGTGTCCACTTTTTGACTATCATGAATAGTGCTGTTTGACAGTGGGAGGATTGTGTGTGGTTTTAGCCACTCCCTCTCTCATTGGGATTCATCCTGGGGCTGGATCTGGCTGCTTCCAGTTGGGTCTGTTTCCCTCATGACTCAGGGAAATCACGCTCCCGACTGTGATGAAATCTAAACCAATGGCCCGGATGAGTGCTTTGCAGACAGGTTTGGCACTGTTTGGGTAACCTGGTAAGTCTCGGCACACCTGCACTCCAGCGTCTGTTTCTCTAGTGTGGGACGTAACTCTGGGTGCAAGGCTGGTGCTGAGGGTGCCACCGCCTCCCCACACCTGGGGTCCCCGAGACTTCACACAAGCCTCCTCTCCAGTCCCCCAAGCTCCACTCAGTGGCCTGACAACACCAGCTGGTCAGCCTGGAGGGCCTGGGAGGCCTCCAGAATCATTTAAAATCTGTCCATGAGTGGGCCAACCTGACGATTGGGAACAGGATTCCGGCAGGACCGTTGAGTGCGATTGTTTCCGCAGGGGGAGGAGCACAAACCCGAGTCTGTGCAGTCCTGGTGCTCAGCGCCTCATGGATGCTCCCTGGCATCTGTTCTCATCCCCTGGTCAGCTTTGACCTTTGCCTGACAACCATGTGGTTTCCAAGGGAGGAACAAAATAACCGGTGAGAAAAGCTACTGTGCCCAGAGTCCCTTTTGTTGGTATGTAATTGCATAAACACTTGAGAAGGAAAATGAATCATGCCAGGATGGGACCTCCCTCCTCCTGGCAGTGAGAATAACTTGCCCTTGAGCGTGCCCTGGAGCCTGCCAATGGCTTTCATGAACTAGATGCACTGTAGCCTCCCAACCACAGTGTGTAGACTGAGCAGGACCTGCCACCCGCATTTTACAGATGAGGACGTGGAAACTGCGGTCCATAACCCAGCCAAAGTCACAAAATCAACTCAGTGATGGAGTTCACCATGTCTCTGGGCCCCTGGCCTAATGCTTTTAATCTACTAGTAGCCGTTTAGCCACTCAGAGTCTGTTGTATCTTAAGAGAATTGTCCGGCTAGAGAAGACCCTTTCCTGCCTTCTCTCTACCACCTCGTCCTGGAGGATCTAAGTCCACCCTCACCTCTGGTTTCTCTCCTGGGCCTTTCTTCCTGCACCTCTGCAACCTGTCCCCTTTCCTCTCCACTTTTCTTTGTGCAATGTGGCTAGCAAGGCCCTCCCCTTTCCCACTTACCTTCTGAATGAATCCTGTCTAAAACACTTGGCTTCAAATCCAATGGGACATTTGAAGTGTACGGTACTGACACGTTTAAAGCGAGAGTAAGCAGTGTCTTTAAATCAAAAGTTCGTCTGTAAATGCAAAATTGAAACCCACCCTTCCTGCAGCTGTAAAGCCTCAGAACTGCCAGGAATTTGAAAGAGTTACTATTTATTTTTTTTAAAATTAATACATGTATTTGAGGACAATTGCCTAAAATTAATATACCAAATGATAGCAGTGGTTACTTCGAGGTGGCAAGATTACAGACAGTTTTGATAGTCTTCTTTAAGCTTTATTGTATTCCCTACAATGAGTAGCTATGATTTCTATCATAAAGGAAAAACCTAAAAACTAGTATTTCAATGCCAACTCCAACCTCAAATTTCACAAATAGGGAAACAGAGACTTGGAGAGAACATGCCTGATCACACGAAGTTTCGCCACTGGCAGTGGGTGAGTCCGGGTCCCAGGGTTTCCATCCCCACGGCTTTTCCCTGGTGCCACGCCTCAGTAAGACAGTGGCCACACTCAGCACCGTGTACTTGGGCAGCAGTTTGGAGTTGATTGGTTGTCTATCCTTACAAGGTGCCTGCTTTTCGCCAGTGTGACAGTGAACAGGCAACCTGGGGAAACACAAATGGAAAGAAAGAGTTGTTTCTTATGTTCTTTTTGAAAACACAAACACACATCGTATTTCCTTTTCATAGACAGCCCTTCCCCACGGTTTATAGGAGTGCCTTCTCATTGCTGACATAGCCTGTTCCTGGGCTTCTGTCAAGGGTAAGCTCCCAGGCCCTTAGCCAACCAGAAATCACATCTGTTAATTGAGGAGATGTCTTTACATGCCCTTACGTTCAGTCACACCTTGAAGTGCTGGGAGAACATCTTCGTCCAGGATGGGTAGTGAGAGACAAAGCCTTGAATCCACGCAGTTCCATTTCCTGGGGCCCAGTAGAGCATTTTTCATGCATGTTCCACAAGCTCCTCTCATGGGCACCTCACCGTGCTTAGAGTTGTCCAGAGCAATTGATGAACAGATGTCTTTTCTTTCTAGGAACTCACGGATTTAAAATCTTGAAAATTGGTTAAGATAGTTTGTTGCTGAGAGATGAGACGTAACCCACGTGTAAGCGTGTTTGCATCATCTCCAGTGTGGACTTGTGTCCCACTTTTCTCTTTCTTCTATGGTCTCTCTTATTCTTCAAAAGTTATCTGTTCTTTAGGGAATGTTTGATCCCTCATTACCTACGAGGCAAGGACTTTGTTTTCTTTTAGCGATAGGGTCTTACTATGTTGCCTAGAGTGATAGCGAGAGTGGCTATCACAGACGTGAGCATAGCACCTTGCGGCCTCCAACTCTTGGCTTCAAGTGTTCCTTCCACCCCAGCCTCCAAGGACAGTAAAATCCTTTTGAAAAAGTCCTTAGCCCCTAGTAGCGTGAGCCAGCACACTCAGTGAAAGACTTTTCAAAAGGATTTTACGGTAATATTTTGGCAGTGCTGGCTTGAACATGAGTTGGCTTTTGTTCTTTCAGTTCTATTGAAGTGAGTGAACTCTATAACCTCACCTGGAGTTGGGAGTAACAAAGGCAGCCCCATAGATTTTGCCAATTTATGGGATTAAAAAGCCCGCCGTTGAAATGATGATCTGAACCATAAAAGGCAGTCTCCTCTGTCTCTACTATAAAGTGTTCATGTTTATTTGGGGGATGATCTAGGCATCCACATTGTAAGGGGCTTATCGCGTGATAAAGGTGACCTTTTCAAACATCAAAACCTGTGAGAGCCATCCCACAGTTGAAAATCAGGGAAGGGAACTGGGACCAATGAGGAAAAGCATTTAAGGACGCACAGGGACTCCGCTGGCTTGCAGGCAGGACTGCTCTTGTACCTACTCTGTGTGGGTCCTGCTGGGGAGCTTTGTCAATCTATGAAGCCTAAGGCAGGTGAGGAAGCTGCAGAAGAAAAGTTTGAAGCTAACAAAGGTTAGTTCATGAGATTTAAGGAAAGAAGCCAACTGCAAGTGCTGGTGGAGAAGCTGCAGCAAGCTGTCCGGAAGAGCTAGCTAAGATCATTGACAATTGCAACTCACTGCACTAAACAACAGATTTTCAATGTAGATCAAACAGCCTTTTGTTGGAAGAAGATCTCATCTAGGCCTTTCATAGCTAGAGAAAAGTCAATGCTTGGCTTCAAAACATCAAAGAACAGGCTGACTCTCTTGTTAGGGGCTAATGCAGTTGGTAACCTTAAGTTGAAGCCAGTGTTCATTTATCATTCCCCAAATCCTAGGGCTCTTACTAATTAGGCTACATCTACTCTGCCTGGTCCTCTACAAATGGAACTGCAAAGTCTGGATGGCAGCACTTCTGTTTTTTTGTTTGTTTGTTTTGTTTTGTTTGTTTGTTTTTGAGACCAAATCTCACTCTGTTGCCCAGGCTGGAGTGCAGTAATGTGATCTTGGCTCTCTGCAACCTCCGCCTCCTGAGTTTAAGCAGGAGCTCCCCCGTAGCTACCTCAGCTCCCCCTAGTAGCTGGGATTACAGGGGCATGCCACCATACCTGGTTAATTTGTGTGTCTGTGTGTGTGTATTTTTAGTAGAGATGGGGTTTCACCATGTTGGGCAGGCTGGTCTCAAACTCCTGACCTCAGGTGATCCGCCCACCTCTGCCTGCCAAAGTGCTGGGATTACAGGTGTGAGCCACTGTGCCCAGCCACACATCTATTTACAGGATGGTTTACTGAGTATTTTAAGCCCTCTGTTGACACGTACTGCTTAGAAAAATATGTATATTTCTTTGAAAATGTTACTTCTTATTGACAATGCACCTGCCCACCCCAGAGCTCTAATTGAGATATAAGAGGAGATTCGTGTTGTTTTCAGGCCTGCTAACACAGCATCCATTCTGCAGCCCATGGATCAAGAAGTGATTTCAACTTTCAAGTCTTATTATTTAAGAACTACATTTTGTAAGGCTATAGCTGCCATAGAGAATGATTCCTCTGATGGATCTGAGCAAAGTACATTGAAAAATCCTCTGAAAAGAATTCAGCATTCTAGATACCACAAAGAACAGTCATAAGTCATAGGAGGAGGCCCAAATATCAATATTAATGGGAGTCTGGAAGAAGTTGATTCCAGTTCTCATGAATGATTTTGAGGGACTCAAGACTTCTGTGGAAGAATCTGCTGCAGATGTGGTAGAAATGCCAAGAGAACTAGAATTAGAAGTGGAGCCTGAAGATGTAGTTGAATTGCTGCAGTCTCATGATAAAACTCGAATGAATGAGGAGTTGCTTCTTGCAAATGAGCAAAGAAAATGCCTTACTGAGATGGAATCCGCTCCTGGTGAAGATACTGTGAACAGTGTTAAAATGACAACAAAGGATTGAAAATATTTTATAAACTTAGTTGCTGATGTAGTGAGCGACAGGGTTTGAGAAGATTACTCCAATTTTGAAACAAGTTCTACTGTGTGTAAACTGCTATCAAACATCGCATTCTACAGAGAAATCTTTGATGAAAAAAAGTCAATCAATGTGGTAAACATCATCGTCTTATTTTAGGAAATTGTCACAGCCACCCCAACTTTCAGCAACAACCACCCTGATCAGTCAGCAGCCATCAACATCAAGGCAAAACCCTCCACCAGTAAAAAATGACAACTTGCTGGAGGCTCAGATGACTGTTAGCATTTTTTTATGATAAAGCATTTTTAAATCGAAATATGTGCATTTTATACATAATGTTATTAGGTACTTGATAGACTATAGTAGAGTCTAAATATAACTTCTACATGCACTGGGAAACCAAAAACTTTGCGTGACCCCCTTTATTGAAATATTCGCTTTATTGCGACATCTGCTTTATTGCGGTGGTCTGGAACCAAACCCACAGCACCTCCAAGATGTGCCTGGACCACCACATTCACCAGCATGCAAAAATATCAAATGGCAAGCAACATGGAAAAATAGAGTCTCTTTTTTTTTACTTTCTTTTGAGAAGAACAAATCATATTAGAAGTAAAAAGTTACTCTGAAAAAAAAATAACTTTTAGTCCTCAAAATGTTTTCAAATAAAAACTATTGACTTTATAGAGAATAAGTTTTATCCTTCTATAAAACATGTAATTCTTTGACTCCTTAACTATTCATAACTTTTAGAATAACATGATTTAGGCAAATTAACAAGCTTTAGAGCTTCAATGGGGAAGAATAAATCATTAATTTCCTGATGATAAATCATATTGAAATCCTCCAGTACGTCAAACTCCAATGCCAAAATAACGTAAGGGAGAATGACTCTAGAAACATCTTGGAGTGTTTTCCAATTTGGCTGGTAAGTTTGGAAACAGTTTGTAATTTCAAGCCTGTGCTGTTGGGAGTTACCTCATTAAATACTTCTTTGCCTCAGATACGTGCATGATAAAAAAACATCAGTTGCCTTTGAATCTGGGACCAACTATTCTACTAAGGTATAAGCTAAAGGTTCAAAACCCCTTAAGATTGAACTGAACCCACTCGAATATAAACCCGATAAATAATAGTGTTTACTTTTGCTGCAATTTTTCCTGTTACCAATGGCATCCAACCATATTGCTTTCAACATTAGCCTATTGTAATTCAGAAAAGTCTTGTTGTCTCAAAGGTATGACTACTACAGGAGACACAAGCTCAAAAACTAGGTAGTCAAGCAAATGGGTGCACGACTGGCATGTGGCAGGTGGGAATGGTGGAGACCATGGCCAACTAGACAGCACCTTCTTCTCTTTTTTTTTTTTTTAAATTGTACTTTAAGTTCTGGGATACATGTGCAGAACATGCAGGTTTGTTACATAGGTATGCACGTGCCATGGTGATTTGCTGCACCCATCACCTCATCATCTACATTAGGTATTTCTCCTAATGCTATCCTTCCCCTAGCCCCAACCCCTGATAAGCCTGTGTGTGATGTTCCCCTCCCTGTGTCCATGAGTTCTCATTCTTTAACTCTCACTTATGAGTGAGAACGTGGGGTGTTTGGTTTTCTGTTCCTGTGTTAGTTTGCTGAGAATGATCATCTCCAGCTTCATCCGTGTCCCTGCAAAAAACACAAACTCATCCTTTTTTATGGCTGCATAGTATTCCTTGGTGTATATGTGCCACATTTTCTTTATCCAGTCTATCATTGATGGGCATTTGGGTTGGTTCCAAGTCTTTACTATTGTGAATAGTGCTATAATAAACATACACGTGCATGTTTATTGTCTTTACGGTAGAATGATTTATAATGCTTTGGGTATATACCCAGTAATGGAATTGCTGGTTCAAATGGTATTTCTGGTTCTAGATCCTTGAGGAATCCCCACACTGTCCTCCTAAATGTTTGAACTAATTTACCCTCCCACCAACAGTGTAAAAACGTTCCTATTTCTCCACATCTCTCCAGCATCTGTTGTTTCCTGACTTTTTAATGATCACCATTCAAACTGGTGTGAGATGGTAGCTCATTGTGGTTTTGATTTGCATTTCTCTAATGACTAGCGATGGTGAGCTTTTTTGCATATGTTTGTCGACTGCACAAATGTCTTCTTTTGAGCAGTGTCTGTTCATATCATTTGCCCACTTTTTGATGGAGTTGTTTTTTCTTGTAAATTTGTTTAAGTTCCTTGTAGATTCTGAATACTAGCCCTTTGTCAGATGAATAGATTGCAAAAATTTTCTCCCATTATATAGGTTGCCTGTTCACTCTGATGATAGTTTCTTTTGCTGTGCAGAAACTCTTTAGTTTAATTGGATCCCATTTGTCTATTTTGGCTTTTGTTGCCATGCTTTTAGTGTTTTAGTCATGAAGACTTTGCCCATGCCTATGTCCTGGATGGTATTGCATAGGTTTTCTTCTAGGGTTTTTATGATTTTAGATCTTATATTTAAGTCTTTGATCCATCTTGAGTTAATTTTTGTATAAAGGGTAAAGAAGGGGTCTAATTTCAGTTTTCTGCATGTGGCTAGCCAGTTTTCCCAATACCATTTATTAAATAGGGAATCCTTTCCCCTTTGCTTGTCTTTTTCAGGTTTGTCAAAGATCAGATGGTTGTAGATGTGTGGCATTACTTCTGAGTCCTCTGTTCTGTTCCATTGGTCTATATATCTGTTTTGGTACCAGTACCATGCTGTTTTGGTTACCGTAGCCTTGTAATGTAGTTTGAAGTCAGGTAGCATGTTGCCTTCAACTTTGTTCTTTTTGCTTAGGGTTGTCTTGTCTATATGGGCTCTTTTTTGGTTCCATATGAAATTTAAAGTAGTTTTTTCTAATTCTATGAAGAAAGTCAATGGTAGCTTGATGGGGACAGCATTGAATCTATAAATTACTTTGGGCAGAATGGCTATTTCATGATATAGGTTCTTCCTATCCATGAGCATGGAATGCTTTTCCATTTGTTTGTGTCTTCTCTTATTTCCTTGAACAGCGGCTTGTAGTTCTCCTTGAAGAGGTCCTTCACATCCCTTGTAAGTTGTATTCCTAGGTATTTTATTCTGTTTGTAGCAATCATGAATGGGAGTTCACTCATGATTTGGCTCTCTGTTTGTCTATTATTGGTATATAGGAATCCTTGTGATTTTTGCACATTGATTTTGTATCCTGAGCCTTTGCTGAAGTTGCTTATCAGCTTAAGGAGATTTTGGGCTGAGACAATGGGGTTTTCTAAATATTCAATCATGTCATCTGCACACGGAGAAAATTTGGCTTCCTCTCTTCCTATTTTAGTACCATTTCTTTCTCTTGCCTGACGGCCCTGGCCAGAACTTCCAATACCATGTTGAATAGGAGTGGTGAGAGAGGGCATCCTTGTCTTGTGCTGATTTTCAAAGGGAATGCTTCCAGCTTTTGCCCATTCAGTATGATATTGGCTATGAGTTTGTCATAAATAGAAAGAGCACCTTCTTCTGGAGGCAGGAGGCATCAGTTACTCCATCCAGCCTACCAAAGTCACCTGAGAATATAAGACCTGTGTTCCCAGACCTTCTAATTTTTCAAAAGATAACAGAAATCCAGATTTGTAAGTGGTGTCTCTTAATTTTTGAACATTGACAACTATTCTATTTTTCTTTGGTTTATCTCTTTTTGTAATATTGGGTAGACCAAAATTAAATTAGTGTTTTGCCCTGCAGTCAACATTGTTTTGTTGCTAAATAGAATACTGGCACAGTTGAACTGCCAAAGATATTCTTGAGGTATTCTCATTGATTCCTCTTTTGCTTTTCATCCTTCATCTGAAGCATTTAGCATTTGTTTGCAGTTTTCACATTATTTTTCCCCTAGTGAAAGTCCAAAGAGTTTTGATGTTCATCAGCTTACTCTACTCTTGCTCATAAAACTATGAGTTTAGGCCGTTCTTCCATACTCCTTATCCTTGGGATAGGCTACAGCTAAGAGTTGTAGGATTTCTCAGGGTGGTTTTTAAAATTCACGTTTTAAAGAATCAGTAAAGCTTATGTGTAACCATGCATGCAGCTGAAAGGGAGGTACCTATACTGGCAGTGGATAAACAAGAGGGTAGAGGTGCTGCTGCTCCCACTTCCAGAGACCCAGAGGGGGTTCTATAAGTGTGCCACCCAGCACAGTAATCCCAGGATACATGGCACTGTCCAGCACTTAAAGTGTGGCTCGTGTGAACTGAGATGACAGTGTAAAATCATTATCAGTGTAAAATACATATCAGATTTGGAAACATTATGGAAAAGAGATAAAACATCTCATTTTTGAAACTGGTTACATTTTAGATATATTGGGAAATTAAACATAGTATTAAGATTAATTTTACCTATCTAATCTTATTTTTTAATCTGGTTACTAGAAAATTTAACATAATGTCTGTGAGTGGCATTATATTATACTGATCAGTGTTGCTCTAGAACAGGGACCCATAAACTTTTTCTGTAGAAATCCAGATAGTAACTGTTTTAAGATCCACAGGCCATATGGTCCTTGTTACAAACATTCACTCCACCATTCCAGTGCAAAAGCAACCATGGATGAGATGTAAATGAATGAGCATGGCTGTGTTCCAATAAAACTTTATTTATAATAATAGTCAGGGGCCGGATTTGCTGACTCCTGCTTGATGAGAAAATAAAAGCAAGGAGGAGGGAGGGGACATCGCGGTATTGGTGGCATTCTGTTTCTCGATCTTAGTTCTAGCTAAGTGGTACACTTTTTGAAAATCCGTCAAGCTACAGTTATATGATATGCGTACTTTTCCATGGATACATTATACTTCAATAAAAAGTTGATGTAAGAAGAGTGGGGTCTCTTCTGGAAGATCTGACTAAAAGAAAAAAGCCAGAGATGTACATCTGCTCTTATCAATCAGTGACAATCCTTTTCCAGTTTAAGGGTGAAACTGTTTTTTCTAATTCTCTACCATCAGTCGGCCATTTAGTTGTCCAGACTCATCCGGCTTTCCCCAAGTCTCTGTAGCTCCTGTCTTACTGTACATTCCATTTGGTACAATAGCCTTTGGGAGAATTGCACTGGGACAAAATTCAAGCTATTGGCCATTTGGGGAGTAGTAAGGGGACAAAATTCACCGGATATCAAAAGCTTAAACTGTATTAAAGTTGTATATGCTTAAGTCACCAGATTTTGCAAATTGAAAAAAAAAAAAAATTCTGGTTCCCTATGAGCTCATCCTGTCTGCAGAACGAATAAACAGGTTTCACTATTTTACCATCTGAATATAGACAGACAGAAAAGTATAACTTTTCCTTCTGGACCTTGATGCTGACTAACTATCAAGGTACTTGCTCACAGCTGCTCAGACAGAAACAAGAAAGCGTGGAAATTGGGGCCGAGGTTAGAAAACAGGACGGCCATGGACACAGGCTCCCGAGGTCAGGACATGGGAATGCCAGACCCAGCAGGCTCCTGATAGCTGAGAGAGCATCCTTCTACCCCGACTCCGCTCCTGCTCAGCAGCGAAGTTGCAGAGAGATTGCTTCCAGAAGTGGAAACATTTTTAAATAAGTCTTTTAACTTTTCGCCTGTGGATACAGCTGCGTTGACACAAAGCCACGTTTGAGGCATGATGTCTCGGAAGCCTGGCACCATGGAGTGTTTTTCTACTGGGACCCATAATTGCTGCCTTTTAAGAGGGGTCCTGTGTTCAGTTTTATCAATGTGGTGCTTGAACCGGACTTTCAGCTGACCTCCAAAAGGAAATAGTTTTAAAAGGAAGAATTTTAAGTCTGCCAAGAGCCAGATAATGGCATAGCACTGATAAAAGCCAGGGTTTTGTGGTTTGTATATTAAAATACAAGTCTCTTAATGCCTCAAAACAGCAGCCTCCAGAAAATGGGAAGTTTAATAGATGAGTCTAGAAAAAGCAGTTTTAAAGATAGAAATTTTTCCTCTTTGTTCCTTGTGATTTACCCGAAGGGAACAAGTTCCTTTCTCCTGAACCTCCTCCTACGTCTCTTTTTGGCTTTATACAAGTGACTGTTCTCATTAAAGCAGATCTCAAAGTGCTCTGCAAATGTCCACACTGGGCTGCAGGCCTCGCGCCTGAGGAGCTTTTGGCCTGGACACTCTACAAAAATGTGTCCTGAGGACAAAGGCCATTAACATTTGGTTAATCCAGCATTGTAAATTACTTTCCCCATAAATTACCATTAACAGGCCTCCCTCCATACTTTTTCTGAGCGCTGTCCTGCCGTTTTTAACCTCCCTTGCGTTTCCACCCTTTCGCCCAACACAGAATCAAGTGAGAGCTCCTGGAGGACATGGCAGGGTGGGGTCAGCTGTTGTCCTAGCACAGTCTGTGGCTCCTCTGCACAGGCTGCTGCTTTCCCTGAGAGTAACCATCTGTCAGGAGAAATGCTGCGTATCCCATCGTCAGTGTGGACTCCGGCTGGACTCTAGACAACACACATAAACAGCAGCCATGGTCCTCACCAACCACTTGGCCACTATTGGCTTCTTATCTTCTGCTTGCAGCAGTCACTGCAATAGGTTGGGCCATCAAGGACAGCAGAGGAGGTTTGGGGACCCCTGAATTCCACTGGAATGCCACCTACACTTGTATCATCCAACACATGCCCCTGGTGCAGTATATTTGGTTTTAAAACTAGTGTTAAGAGGATGCATGTCGTGGTTAGCGATGGCCTACCAGGCTGGATGCAGTGGCTCACATCTGTAATCCCAGAACTTTGGAAGGCTGAGGCAGGTGGATCATTTGAGGTCAGGAGTTCAAGACCAGCCCGACCAACATGGTGAAACCCTGTCTCCTAAAATACAAAAATAAAAAATAAAATTTAGTTGGTACATGCCTGTAATCTCGGCTACTCAGGAGGCTGAGACAGAAGAATCGCTTGAACCTGGGAGGCAGAGATTGCAGTGAGCCAAGATCGTGCCATTGAACCCCAGCCTGGGGTTCAACAAGAGCAAGACTGTGGAAAAAGAAAGAAAAGAAAGAAAGAAGGAAAGAAAGAAAGAGAGAGAGAGAAAGAAAAGAAAGGAAGGAAGAAAGAAAAAGAAGAAAGAGGGAGGGAGGGAAAGAGGGAGGGAGGAAGGAAGGAAGGAAAGAAGGAAAGAAAAAGAAAGAAAGAAAGAAGGAAAGAAGGAAAGAAAGAAAGAAAGAAAGAAAAAAAGAAAAGAAAGAAAAAGAAAGAGAGAAAGGGCCAACCAAAGGGAATTTGCCTAACCTGCAGTCTGACACTGATTTCCAGGCATGCTGGGAACTGGGGTGATGGAGAGAGGCCAGTGGCAAAGAGAAAACCTTGGGGCAGGTGAGATGATATGGGGAAAAGGCCATGATGAGGGGAGGTGTGGATGAGACACTAGGCCAAAGAGGACCCAATCAATAAGAGAAGAAGGATTTGTCAGGAGTTCCAGACACAGGTGAATCTTGAAGCCAGGTACACATGAAAGACATTGGGAAAAGTTTCCAGCCACTGGGTAGGCCAACCCAGGTGCCACGGACAAATAACCTTGGGCTTGGTGCTGGGCGTGGTGGTCAGACCTGTAATCCCAGCACTTTAAGAGGCTGAGGCAGGAAGATTGCTTGAGGCCAGAAGTTGGAGACCAGCTTGCTCGACATAGTGAAACCCCATCTCTACAAAAATAAAAAATGAGCTCGGCTTGGTAGTACATGCCCATGGTCCCAGCTACTCAGAGGCTAAGGTGGGAGGAACGCTTAAGCCCAAGAGGTCGAGACTGCAATGAATTATGATTGTGCTACTATACTCCAGCTTGGGCAACGGAGCAAGACGTTGTCTCAAAAAAGAAAACAAAACCTTGGGCTCCCGAGAGTTCTAGGGTGGAGTGATCACGTATGGTTGGTGGGCACTGTGGCAGCTGCCATGAGACTGGCTGGAAAGTGGTATTAGTTAGCTGTAGACCCAATAGAACTACCTAACAAAGCACCCCCAAACTCCGAGGTGCACAGCAACACGCATTTCTTTCTCACACTTACATCTTCAGGCTGACTGAAGTTCAGCTGTCTAGGTTGGGCTCAGCTGGGCTTGGCTGCCAGTCGTGGGCTGGTTCAGGGCTACTCCATGTGCCTTTCACCTTCCCTGGCCTCTCTGAAACGTGTTCTCAGGGCAATGGCAGAAGCACCAGAGCACAAGCCCAACCACATAAACACATTTGAGAGCCAGTGCTCATGTCATTTATTCTATTGGGCAAAGCAGGTCATGCCATGAAGCTCCATGTCAAAGTGGCAGGATGCTCTGCCTCTACTCAGGGAACTGCAAAGCCACACGGCAAAGGGTGTGGATATAGAGAAGGGTGAACAGTTGAAGGTGGGTAACACGACCAAGGTGATTCTAGCAGCATCTTTGGGTGGTGATGAAGGCTACGGATGGACTCCCACTAATTAAGCTCATGCAACTGATACATTAACCAGAATATCACTTCATTGATTTGCAGCTAGAAAACTAAGTATATTTCAGACTAGAAAGCTCCTATCATCCACTCAGTGTATTCTTTCCAGGTAGGAAATTTATGTAGAACGTCAAATCATAATTCCAGCTTTACTTGTGAACATGGAGACAGAGCAAGAGGCATTGGTTGGACGATCCTAAAGGCCTGAATTATCCAGGTCTGGTTGCCTAAGGCCTCTCTTTCCACTACAGGAAAACACCTGCCTGAGGGATGCTGACAGGCTGCTCCCTGTTTAGGTAGAGATGGTGCCAAATTACTTTTTGCATTACTCTTTTCTAGCCTCCTCTCTGATCATTCTTAATCTACATTAGTCCTTTACACACAAGGTAACCGACTCACCTATACCTTTAGAGATGCTAATGAAATTATTATTCTGTGACTGCCAGCTGACCACCGTATTGAGAATTAAGGTCTGTAAGATGCCACAGCTGTCTAGTCACTTAGGACCGTCACTTAGGATAAGGTGCTTTACATATTCATCAATATCTCTTAAATAGCAATGAATATCATTTGCCATCCTTTGATGGCAACTTACAACCCCTTCTGATCAGATAGTCATGAAGTGGTTGGTATTTCCTGAGTGAGTATGTACAAGCTTGCAACTGGACACCCTGAGGTTTCCATCAACCAACCGTTTAAGGAGCATTTGAGGAAGGAATGTGAGTCTTTCATTGATCTCTTCTGTAAAGTCAAGAAAACAGCAGCACGTGATGGACAAAACTGATGCCAGAGGCTTGAGGAAAAAAAATCCCAGGGACAAAAATGGAACATTTTTAAGAGATACCACATCACCAATGTCCTTGTATGATCAGAACCTGTATATGAAGGAATTTTAGGGATATCTTAATTAATTAATTTTGCTTTTCTTTTCCTTGTAATGTGCATGGGAAAAACTATGATGACAGCATTCTGTGTCTAAATATGATTTTAGAGTTTTAAGAGTTATTTCAACAAGATTAAAGTAAATTCTAAGAGATAAGAGAATAAATGCAGCCTGGTCAACATAGTGACACCCCATCTCTATAAAATAAAAATTTTTTAAAAACTTAAATTAGCAGTAGCTGGGCATAATGGCATTTGCCTGTAGTCCTAGGTACTCCAGAGGCTGAGGTCGGAGGATTGCTTGAGCCCAAGAATTCAAGGCTACAGTGAGTTATGGTCATGCCACTGCACTCCAGCCTGGGTGACAGAGTGAGACTCTATCTCAGAAAAAAACAAAAAGAAAGAAAGAAAGAGAGAGAGAAAGGGAAGGAGGGAGAGAAGGAGGGAAGGAGAGAGGGCGGAAGGGAGGAAGAGAGAGATTGCCATGGTTTAATTGGCAGTGTCTGTTTCATTAGGTGATATATAAATAATGATGTCCTTTACTATTGATGGGGACTCAGATGTTATAAAATTTAATATTTCTCCACTGGAGCCTTCCAGTGACTGGTCATTCAGAAGTGGAACTAGAACCATGAATAACATGGCTTTGGATGTGAACTGATTGCGAATCTTGCAGCGTGGCCAGTAGTGGAAGAGAGGCCACTTTTTCTGTGGCTTTTTAAAGCCTTTATATATATGTACTGGAATATCTTAGCCAGTATTCCCCCCTTTTTTTAAGTCTTATTTTTATTGAGATATAATCGGTATACAGGAAAGTGCAAAGTCTTAAGCGTACAGCCCAGTGAACTTTATGCACAGACCCCTGTAGCCACTATCCAGATCAAGGTCTAGAACATTTTCATTACCCCAGATGGTTTCCTGTCCCTTTCCCAGTCAATGCCTTCCTAAACAAGAATAGCCGTTATTCTGTTTTCTATTAATATCAGTGTCGATTAGTTTTGCCTGCTATTGATCTCCATGCATATGGAATCAAAATATATCCACCTTTGTGACTGGACTGTTTTGCTCAACATAATGTTTTGAACAAATTCATCCATGTTATTTCATATATCAGTGATTTGTTCCTTTTTGTTCCTGCGTACTCATCCATTGTATGAATATACTGCAATTTGTGTATCCATTTTCATGCTGATGGATATTTAAGTTGTTTCTAGTCTAGACCATAATGAATAAGACTTCAATGAACATTTCTATATGTGTGTCATTTGTAGACATATGCACTCATTTATTTTGGATGTATAACTGCGAGTGGAATTACTCAATTATAGAGTAAGCATAGATATTAGTAGATTATTCCAGCTTTCCAAGGTAGTTGGACCAATTTGTATTCCCACCAGCACCATATGAGAGTTCCAGTTGCTAAGACTTGGTACGATCAGTCTTTAAATTCTACTTATTCCAGAGGGTGCATGGGAGTATTCCAATGTGGTTTTAATCTGGATTTTCCTCACTGGGTATGGTGGCGCACACCTGTAATCCCAGCTGCTTGGGCGACAGGTGGGAAGATCGCTTGAGCCCAGGAGTTTGAAGCCAGCCTGTGCAACAAAGTGAGACCCTGTCTCCAATGATAATAATAATAATAATAATAATAATAATAATTTGGATTTACCTGATGAGTATTAATGTTGAACACTGTTTCAAATGTTTTAGGTTTGACTATTCTCTGTAGTTAAGGCTCCATTTAAGACTCCACTTAAGTGTTTTATTCTTTTGAAAATATGTTTTGTATATATGCTTATATATTCTAGCCATAAGTTCTTTGTCACGCGTGTGCATTTCAAATATCTTCTCCTACTCTGTGTCTTATTCATTCACTTTTTAATTAAGTGTTTTGTTGAACAAAAGCATGTAACTTTAATGAGGCCCAACTCATCCCTTTTCATGGTCTATCTTTTTACAAAAATGTATTATGATGGTTTGTGTTTTTTATGTCCTGTTTAAGAAATATTTGCCTACTCCTTGTTTTTCGGGTCTTATAATCTGTTTCTCTTGCCAGTTTAACTGCTTGCCAGTTTCTTGAGTGGAGAGAATAGGAATCAGGTCAGGCTACATCTGAGCGAGGCAGGAAGGGTGATAGAGTTAAATTAGGAAGGCGAGGCCAAGAAATTTGTGGAATAGATTGAAGCAGGAAGAGGCCCAACACGGTCTGATTTTTGGTCTGAAAGCCTTTGGAGTTGGGTAAACTGATAGCTAACTGAATTGCTGACCAGCCCAGATATTGTCATTGCATCTCTTAGATGTTTGGCGAGGCTTGTCACATTTTATGAAATCAACCTCTTCCATGCTCACAGCCCTGATCTATTGCCTAGAAACTAAAAAGTCAATGAAGTTCGTGTTTTAGGGTCATCATGCTAATGTCTAGAAACCATCATTTTCCTTCTAAGTGCTCAAAAACCAAACTGTCATCTTGGTAATCCCTTCTTGACCATATCCAGGATATGAAACCTCCATTTGGAATAATATTTACTTATTCCTAATCCTCTGACTCCTCCCCCATTCTCCATAAGTTTTCCTTACTTACCAAAGATGTCAGTAATTCCATGATCTCACCTTCCTACAATTAAGGGTAAATGTGTGGGTCTGCTTTTCATAAAGAGACCCTGGCAGGGCCTGGACTGAGCTGCCCGTGTAGTGGGAACTAGAACTAAGCAGGAGTTGGCAAGAGGCTCAAGACACGCAGGGAGAAGGCGAGACTGCCGCAAACTGTGTGGAGGACAGAACACGTGTCTTAAAGTGGCTTCAGATCAGGTAGCAGCAGCTGAGTTCAGACCTCTGGGCTCAGAAGATGAGCTTTGGAGACTATGGGGCTTTCTTGGGAAGACAAACAGCTCTACAGAGAAAATATTTCCACGCGAGGCTCTTCCAGGGGGGTCATCCTTAGAATGTTGGGACTATAATGAATCAGAGTCTCCTTAGAGGCAGTAATTGGCAGGAACAACATGGGGAGGAGCCATCCAGCTTCCAGGGATGAGCCAGATAAGGGCAGGTAGGATGTGGCTGCAGAGAAGCCTCCGGGTATCCACCCTCAGGCACAGGGTAGGGGAGCCTGGTGTAATTGAAAGAAAGGACTGCTGGGATTCACACATTCCGGGTTCTAATCCAGACTCTCCCATTCATTTATTGTGAAACATTAGGCAAGAATGGTGCCTCCATCCTAAGATTGACAAGAGGGTCAAATAGGATACTGTGCATAAAATGCCCATTTCCCCATTTTCCTCCCATTTCCTTGGCTCTTCTTTCCAGTTGCTATACCCAATAGATAGCTTTCAATTATTATCTTTCTTGCTCACTTGGAAGCACTGGCACCATTAAATAGTCACGGATGTCTTGAAATAAAACCTTCCTTTGGCTTCCATGAAGATCCCATCTATTTCATGACAATAGCTACCATGTACATGCTGACAACTCCCACACGAGTATCTCCAGCACATAGCTCCTTCCTAAGAGCCAGATCCATTGATGTACCTGCCTCCTGAATTTTCCACATGGGTGTCCCACTGACAACTCAAACTCAGCAATTCCAAATTCAGCTCATTATCTTTTCCATAAATCTTTCCCTTCCTCACCTGCATTTTCTATACAGAGAACCCAGTCATCAAGTCCAAAACTTGGGAGTTATGGATTCAAGTGCAAGTGGTTTATTTGGGAGATGACCCCCAGAAGCATTATTGGGGGATCTTGGAAGTGAAACAAGGAAGGGAAGGAAGCCAATCTAGAGTGTTTTATCAAGCCTGGCACCCCTGTAGACAACTGGAACTGAATCCCACTGAAAAACTTTGAGATGCTGTCAAGAGCACATGCTTGAGTCACTCATCCCAAAGAGCAAAGGAGCAGGTATTTATTTGCCATCTCCTGCCAGGCATTGGCTTGTCTCTGTCATTGGCTGCCCCTTGCACTTCTGGCCTTTCATAGGTGTGATTGCATTGGGTGTCATCACCAGGGAAAACCCTCAGGTGAAGTGACACAGATACTGACGATTGGAAGTCAGAAATGGGACTCCTGACTGGTGCCAAAGGAGATGTCCTGTATCTAGTCTGCCCCTTTACATGGGTATTTCCAGGCTAATTTTCAGGTTGCCTAGTTGCCCGCTCCTCTTGGGCCCCTTGTGTCCCTCTCACACAATCACCCTCCACAGAGTCTGGATGGCATGCCCCTCTCTCTGCTTTAACACTGGTAAGCTTGTCTTTTAATGGTTTCTTATTTAATTATGACCCTTACTGGACTGTGAGCATATTCAGAACAGAAACCAAACTTTAATTCACATTTACATCTCCGTAGTTGAGTGAATGAATGACTAAATAAATGAAAAAAACCTTGAAAGAGGTGACACAGCATGTAACCAACTGCAAGTTTTGCAGATTATCCAGGAAAGTAGCAAATTAAAGCCAGGGCAAGCACTCTTCTTTCAAATACTGTGATAATATTCGATCATTTCTAAGCCCATAGCCAGTCTTTCCTTATTAAGTTTAGGGTTAACAGTTGCCCTTATGGCCTTATGAGGTATAAAATGGTCAGCAGAGTAAATCAGGAATGTGTAAAATGTCCTGCTTTGATCAGTCTCCTGGCAGATGTCACACGATTCCTTCTACCCTTCTTGATCCTATCCACCTCCTAAACTCCTATCCATCCTTTGAAGCCCACCTTAAATGTCCCTTCTTCTTACAGGTTTCCTTGACCCTCCAAATTCTAAAGAAAATTGATGTCTTTCCAGCTGCACTCTACTCTCATTGTCAGCCTTTGTTATGGTCTGTTCCACAACAGCCCTCCCCTTGACAAAGATTCTCGGCTTGAGCAAACTTTAGTCAGGCTCTTGAACCTCCTCCTAGGCACTTCTGAGCATCTCCTTAGAAAATCCAGTTTTAACAAAGGACCCTGATGAGTCAGTTGAGCAAGAATCCCCTGCCCTTGATATCTGATCACTCTCCATATCTGATGATCACCCTCCATATCTGATCACCCTCCATACCTGATGATCACATTCCATATCTGATGATTACCCTCCATATGTGATCATCACCTTCCATATCTGATGATCACACTCCATATGTGATGATCACCCTCCATACCTGATCACCCTCCATATCTGATGATCACACTCCATATCTGACAATCACACACCATATCTGACGATCACACTCCATATCTGACGATCACACTCCATATCTGACGATCACACTCCATTTCTGACGATCACACTCCATATCTGACGATCACACTCCATATCTGACGATCACACTCCATTTCTGACGATCACACTCCATATCTGATGATCACACTCCATATCTGATGATCACCCTCCACATCTGATCACCCTCCATACCTGATCAGATTTCTTCACCATCACTATCCCCCAGGTGGTGTCTGGCTACCCTGGCCTATCTTCAGGGAGAATCTTGTCAGGTTGGTTTAGCCAGAGTCACCTGACCCTGATGTTTTCCTCTTGGTAATTTCCTCTTAGTAATATGCATATGATACATAAATAGTTATACAGTGGATATCCATGGTATTAAAATTTAATGGGGGCCCTATCCACTGGCTCCCTCCACTCTGCTCCTTGGCTATAAATTCCTACTTGCCCATGCTGCATTCAGAGTTGAGCACAATCTCTCTCCTCGACCACCCATTGCTGCAGACCTGAATAAAGTCTGTCCTACCGGGCATTAACAAGTATCATTGAATAATTTTTTCTTTAATGCTTTATGTAGACTATGAGTTCTTCAAAGTTAGGACCAGGGCTGGTCTTATTCGCCTTGGTGTTCCCAGTGCTTGGGAGCACAGTTCCTGGAACTGAATCCTTGCCAAATGCACATTTACTGAGTTGAATGCCCTTTCATTGCTAGATCTTGTCTTTGTGCTGGTTTGTAATTTGACTTAAGGTAGCAACATCTGCCCTCCAGTATGGAGCCAGGGGACCTGTGCCGTGTTCCTCCCTGCTGGCATCATCTACTTTTCTCTCTTCTTTCATCCTCACTCTATGCACATCCTTATCCTCCCAACTTATCTGTTTACATAAGGTGAGTGCTTTCTCATATATGTCTTATTGCCTTGTTTAATAGATTTGCATAGGAAGAATCAAGAGGAACAGCATGTGTGTGCAAGGAAAAGGCAGTATACATGGGCAGCCTGGCACTTACGCATGGCCTCTGTAGTCAGCACTTGTCACCTCCACTTACTCCCTGTTGACCTTGGGAACATTATTTAACACCTTTTGTCCCATTTCTGTATCTATAACATTCTCAGGGCTCACCTCTCATAGACGTTGTGCATTACATGAGACCATATGTGTGCCTCAGCCTTCCACCCTGGGCCTTATCATTGCAGCTCACATCAGCTTGACTGCTGGCTGCTTGCATTTGCATCTCTCTGTCTAGAGAGTACTGGGGAGTTAATGTCCCCACGAGCAGCCTTCAACCAATGACTGATGGAAGTCAGTTGTGTCCATATCCCAGCTCCCTCACTTCCTTCAGATGGGATCACTCTGAGGCTTGTGTTTGACACTGCTTGCCAGAGATACTCTGTGAGATGAAACTCCAGGTGTCCACAGGAGTCAACGGCTTGAAAATCATCCTCCTCTTTTCTGCTTCACTTTCCCATTCATCTACCAGTGTTTCGTAGAACCACCTTTCCAGAAATTACCAGTCCTGTAATCCTTGCCTTGGGGTTTGCTTCTGAGAGAAGGTAAACTTGGACAGTATGTAAAGTACCTGGCTTACAACTTGGATCTAGGAAGTCCCCGGATGGTTGTTGTTTCTACTGTTATAAAACTGCTGTTCATCAGTAGAAAGCAAAGATGCTGATAGATGGGAGAGGTCATTCCCATCCTGCGTTCATTTTCACACTGCTCTGAGAAACCCCATGTGGGCATTGCCAGGCCATGAATCATGGTCAGCTTACAACATGCATTCTCAGCAGAGACTAGACTGCCTCTAAGAAGGCAAAAATTGGTTCTTGGAGGAAGACAGTGGTATAAAACCAACTTTTTCTTTTAATGTATAAGACACAGACACGCATATGATACATAAACAGTTATACAATGGATATCCATGGTATTAAATTTTAATGGGGGGATCGATTAGAAAAAAATGTCTAAAAAGGCTGGGAAACATAGTCTGCAAGAGGCAGGAGAAGTTGCTCTTGACGGTACCCTGGCCTTTGCTCGTCCTGGGTGGCACTGTTTAGCTTGCAGGGTTCATGTCCTCTTTCCTGGAGTGAGGAGTTAACAGCTGAACTTTCATAACGTTGTTTGGTTAAATTTGCCCTGCAGGGCACCAAGCTCTTTGGCAAAACATTCATCTGCTTGTGGTTAGGATTTTCCTGGTTCTTATTAACACCAGACATGGCTACATTTCGAAAATCATGAGGCTTGGCTCTATAAACAGAATTACCAGGTCATCAAACACAGCATCTTTTGAGTCCTTCCTTCCTGACTTCACCAAAGTCCCTCCTCTAGGGCAGAAAGCATGGAATTGGACAGGAAAAGAGGACCAGGTTCTTTAGTTCCAATATACATTTCCTTTGTCAAAATATGATCATTAAAAAGTTTAAAAATAGAGCTCTCCTATGACATATAAGGAGCGTGGGGTTAAAGACTTATTAGGAAGGCATCAGCAGGTGAACAAAGCTAGTTCAAAGCAGGAGTTCAAAGCAGGATGGTTACAAAGAATTGGTGTATATGTAATCAGTCCAAAGAAAGCCTGCTGAAATAGGATACATATACTCACTACCTGTGATACAAAACTGACTACCATCCTCACAGGGCCATCAAACCATCAACTTTGGAGTTGTTCTCTACCAGACAAATGTTATTTGTAAATTATATTTGTATAGTTATATCTGAGTATTTTGGATTTTTTTTCTAAGGTCACCTAAATTCACCTTAACACTTTCTATAGCATTCAAGCTAGGCTGTGAAATCTTAACAAGTTTTATTTCCTCATTTTCTCTTTTGAGTATCTGAAAGACTACCTGAAAACCCTGAATTAGCTTATCCCTTTAACATCAAAGACGCTGGGGACCAAGGCGCAGACAATGGTTTTCTGAAAATGTTTACGACTCCCCCATATTTAGCATTTGCCAATTTCCGAAGTGTAAATAAATACTCCAACCGTGGTCAGCTTCAAATTACCAACAGAATGTTGTTAAGGTAGAGTTAAGAAGAGATGCTCACCGTCACCATTGAGAGATGGCATATTTTGGTTCCAGCATGTCATCAGCTGTGTGTTATAACATATTTTCTACACGTTATAGTCACAACATTCAAGTTACTTTTTGAGGAGGTAAAATCAGACCACTGGGTAAATGGCTCTGAAGAGCCAGAAAGGTCAGCTCAGCTACATAAAACTGTCAAATAAACCTGTATTGCCTGGATCCCTCATATATATTCTGACGGGTCCTTCAGGGATTACACAAATTTTAATTCAAATTTCATTTTAAAAGTCTGTCTTTCTCTTCCTTCCTTCCTTCCTTTCTTTCTTTTTCTTTCTTTCTTTCCTTCCTTCTTTCTTTCTCTTTCTTTCTTTCTTGGTAACAGGGTCTCGTCTGTCACCCAGGCTCAAGTGCAGCGCTGCAATCATGGCTCACTGCAGCCCTGAACTCCTCAGTTCAACTGATCTTCCTTCCTTAGCCTCTCAAGTAGCTGAAACTATAGGCACACACCACCGGGCCCAGCTAATTTTTTTTGTAGATATGGGGTCTCACTTTGTTCTCCAGCCTGGTCTCAAACTCCTGGCCTTAAGCAATCCTGCTTTGGCCTCCCAAAGTGCTAAGATTACAAGCATGAGCCATCATGCCTGGCCAAAAGTTATACTTTTAAAAAAATAATAAAAATATACACATATATACATATGTAGCAAATGTGTAAAGATAGATTTGCATACATATAATGACAGTGGTCTCCAACCTTTCTGGCACCAGGGACCCATTTCATGGAAGACAGTTTTTCCATAGACTGGGTTGTATGGGGGATGGTTTTGGAATGATTCAGGCACATTACATTTATTGTGCATTGATTTCTGTTATTATTACATTGTAATATTTAATGAAATAATTATGCAACTCACCATAATGTAGAATCAGTGGGTGCCCTGAGCTTGGTTTCATACAACTAGATGGTCCCATCTGGGGGTGACGGGATACAGTGACAGATCATCAGGCTTTAGATTCTTATAAGGAGCATGCAACCTAGATCCCTCTAGATCTGTGAATAGGGTTCTCAGTTCACAATAGGGTTCACGCTCCTTTGAGAATCTAATGACAGGAGGCGGAGCTCAGGCACTAATGTGAGCCACGGGGAACAGCTGTAAATACAGACGAAGCTTGGCTGGCTCCCCTGCCCCCTGCTTACCTCCTGGTGTGCAATCTCTGGGGTCAGGTGGGGGTTGGGGGATATATGGGACTGATGAACACCAAGTTTATGATTCTTGTAACCTCTGAGAAGAAAAGGGACACATGATAGAGAGGAATCCACAGGGCTGGGGAATGCAGAGGGATGTGACAGATATTAAACCTTTTTGTATATCTTTACCACTGCATACTAAATTAACAAAACATAGAGCCACATACGGTTTTTATATCAAATTTCAAGCTTTAAAAAACACTAACGTGAAATTGTCTTGCTAGATTTCTGTTTTTTGTTTTTATTTATTTGTTTTTGAAGGAAAATTTGTATTACTGTAATTATTTTTATGTACAGAAAACTCAATAGTATACATTTAACCCAGTTTAGCTGCAAGTTCTTTAGCCTTTACCTTGGCGATGTTAGCCACAGACTTGGGACCCAGGACATTGCCTCTCTGGTGAGGGCGGATCTCGTTGTATCTGTCGTTGTAATTGGTCCTGACAGCTTCCACCAGCTTAGCCAAAGCAACTTTGTCTTCCGAGCTAACCTGTATGAAGGCAACAGTGGTGCAGGTCTTCCTGTGGACTAGACGTCCCAGTCTTGCCTTCCCCTTGATAATGCAGTAAGGGACCCCCGTTTTACAACATGAGGCAGGCGAGAAGACAACCAGCTGGAAGAACACATTAGCTGAAAAGTGTATTTTGACCAAAAGCAATAAATTTCAAAGCTATCTTGGTGTTTATTTGTTTGAGACAGAGTCTCCCTGTGTAGCCAGACTGGAGTGCAGTGGCGTGATCTCAGCTAACTGCAACCCCTACCTCCCAGGTTCAAGCAATTCTCGTGCCTCAGCCTCCTGAGTAGCTGGGATTACAGGCACGTGCCATCACACCAGGTGAATTTTTGTCTTTTTAGTAGAGATGGGGTTTCACTATGTTGGCCATACTGGTCTTGAACTCCTGACTTCAAGTGATCTGCCTGCCTCAGCCTCCCAAAGTGCTGGGATTACAGGTGTGAGCCACCATGCCAGATTAATTTATTTTTGAACACACATGTTAGTGTTTTGCTGTGCAAAAACATCAAAACATCACTAAGAATCTTGTTTTATTTTTGTTTGTTTAATGGAATGCATTTTTAAATTTTTTAATAATTTCAAATTTACACAAAGTTTGCTAGTACAGAGACTCATATGTCAGTTATCCAGTTGAACACATTTCAACATTTTACCACATTTGTTTTATTTCTCTTTTTATCTCTCACTCCACAAGTGATGACAATGTAACACTTGCCCATGTGCACACACACACTTTTTTCTAAACCATTTGACAGTAGGTTGCATGTGTCACGCCTCTTTACCACTTAATACTTTAATGTTTACTTCTTAAGAACAAGGGCATATTTTTACATCATCACAGTACAGTTATCAAATTCAGGAAATTTAGTATTGATGCAACACTTTAATCTGTTGCCCATGTTTCAGTTTTTCCAATTATCCCAATAAAGCCATTTACAGCATTTTCTTTTTTCAGTTCAGCATCCAACTGAGGATCATTTATTGAATTGAGTTGTCACTTCTCTTTACAGACTCTTCCACTCTGAAATGGATCCTTAGCCTATCTTTACCTTTTAAGACCTTGACGTTTTTAAGGCATGCAGGCCAGTCATCTTTGTAGAGTGACCCTCGGTTTGTGTTTGTCTGATGCTCCTCACAGTAGATTCATGTTTTGCACCCCTGGCAGGAATGCCCCAGAGGGATGCAGTGGCCTCCTCAGTGCCGGATATCAGGAGGCACATGTGGCAGGTTTGTTTTATTCCTGGTGACACTAACTCCAATAGTTTAGTTAAGATGGTATCCTCCAAGTTTCTCTGCAGAGGGAGAATTTTAAGAGTTGTAGTTTCTCCAAAAATGAGAGGTGAATCAAAGTAGGAGAGTACTTAGACTTTGCTGGGTGATAGCCCCAAGCGGCTCTGAAGATGCTCGGCAGCTGGGCGAGCCAGCCTGCTCTCTGAATGGCAGGCGTTTTTGTGGGACGAGAAAGGGCAGCATCAGCAGCCTGCTCTGTGGCTGGGGCTGCAAAAGCCATCAGTGTCGTCACATCTGGCATGGGGCACGCTGGTGCACAAAGAGCCGAACCAAGCTCCACGGCAGGAGCCAACACCAGGCTAGGCCTTAAGGAGGCCTGTGAGTGTGGCCAGTCCCCTGCTTCGGTGACGTGATATTTGTGCAGCACGGCTTTTCTGAGGTTTCCCCAACTTTCCCATATAAAATGAGGATGGCCTTTCTTCTGAGCCAGGGCTGCCCAAGTGGTACGCCACAAACCATGCATTGCCTGACCCAGGCTGGCGCAGCAGCCTCTCTGAGAAAAACAGGAAACAGACGTATGCACTCTCCACAGCCTGGCTACGTTATGAGTTTCTCAGTGGCTCCGTGTGGTTTGAGTAACAGGATAATTTTCGGATAATTTTCCTCCATGCAGTAAAATACCAAAATGAATGAAGATGTATTTTAGTGAACATTTTATTTTAGTAAATTATTTAGTGTCTAGCACTGTTTTAAGTACTCTTACAGATTCACTCATGAATTCATACCACAGACTTTCACTGGACCAGGAAACACGTGGGATGAGCAGGGCAGGTCTTAGGGTTTCATCCGGGTTTTATGATGCACTGGCACACAGTGATATCAGACAACAGGCTGTGCCGCATCCTGTAGGGGTACACAGCCTACGTGTGATAAACAGACACCTATAATCATGATGTTGTGGAGGCTGTCAGAGGGGCCTCGGGGATCCAGAGGGGAAGGGCTAATGGTGGGGATAGGGGAGGAAGGGAGTTTGCACAGAGGAAGTGATCTCTGAGCTGCGTCTTGAGGGATAAAAAGGTGTTCACCTTACTTGGAATATTCTCAGGAGTTTTTGGGGGGAAAAAAAAAGGAAAACAAAAGATATTTACCAGGTGGTGAGGGGGAGGCATTTTAAACAGAGCTGGGTGATCTATGCAGAAACACATAGTGTGGATGAGTCTGGGCTCAAGAGAGGGATTAGAAATGCAAATAAAGGTTTGGATGAAATTGATGAGGACCATATATGCTGTGGCAAAGAGTTTGGACTGAGTATCAGTTTGAACTGAGTGTGGCCGGTCCCCTGCTCTGGTGATGTGATACGTGTGCAGCATGGCTTTTCTGAGGTTTCCCCAGCTTTCCCATACGGAACGAAGATGGCCTTTCTTCTGAGCCGGGGCTGCCCAAGTGGCGGGCCACAAACCATGCCTGATTAGATTTTGTGTTTTAGGCAGGGTTTCCCAAACTTGAGAGGAAGGGTTTCTGGGGATCAAGACTCTCACTACCCCTTCAAAGGTTGCTGACTCTCACCACATGGTTAGGTGGGGAGAGGAAGCCACGTCACTGGCCACACTGAAGATGGGTGAGCACTGACCCCAGGGAAGGGCCAAACCAAGACATAGGAAAAAGCTGGGGAAATGGGGCCTGGTTGAACTGTGGAGCTGCTGGATTGGCCCATGCCACTCCATGAAGCCTTCACCCTCACCCTGGACTTTAGGCCATCCCTTAATCACTTTTACTGCTTAGAGATTGTTAAGCTTTTACTTTGTTCTTGGGTTTTTTGAGAGACGGGGTCTCACTCTGTGGCCCAAGCTAGAGTGCAGTGGTGCAATCACAGCTACTGCAACCTCAGACTCCTGGACTCAAGGGATGTTCCCACGTCAGCCTCCCGAGTAGCTGGCGACACAGGTGAGCACCACCATGCCTGGCTAATTTTATTTATTTATTTGTAGAGAAGGGGGTTTGCTATATTGCCCAGGTGACACTGCTGCACTCAAGCAATTCTCCTGTCTGGGCCTCCAAAGCGTTGGGATTACAGGCATGAGCCACCACACCAGGCCAAGTTTTTATTTTGAAATAATCTCAAACTTCCAGAACCATGGCAACGATAGTTCTAAGGACTCCTCTGTACTATTTACGCAGGTTCACTGACCTGTGCCATTTTGCCCCATTTCCCGTATCAATCTCTGAACCAGGTTAGAGTAGATTGCAGACATCAGACCCTTCACCACTTACTGCGCCAGTATATACTTCTAAAGAACAGGGATGTTCTACATTCCCACAGTTCAATGACCCAAGAATGGAGCTTAATTGTTATATGATACTTTTTTTTTTTTGAGACGGAGTCTTGCTCTGTCACCAGGCTGGAGTGCAGTGGCGCAATCTCGGCTCACTGCAACCTCCACTTCCTGAGTTCAAGCGATTCTTCCGCCTCAGCCTCCTGAGTAGCTGGGACCACAGGCGCGTGCCACCACGCCCGGCTAATTTTTTTGTATTTTTAGTAGAGACAGGTTTTCACCATATTGGCCAGGATGGTCTCGATCTCTTGACTTCCTGATCCACCCGCCTCCGCCTCCCAAAGTGTTGGGATTACAGGCGTGAGCCACTGCACCCTGCCTATATGATACTTTTATCTAAACCACAGATGCCAATTTTTATTAATTCTCCCAATAATGTCCTGTATAGCATGCTTCTTTCTCTAGTCTAGGAACTAGTCCAGGATCATGTCTTTTTGGGAGAGGTGTCAGGCCTCTTTAATCTCTTTTAAAAATGGTTCCTCATGCTGGACGTGGTGGCTAATACCTGTAATCCCAGCACTTTGGGAGGCCGAGGCAGGTGTGTCATATGAGTCCAGGAGTTCAAGACCAGCCTAGCCAACATGGTGAAACCTCATCTCTACTAAAAATACAAAAATTAGCCAGGCATGATGGTGCACATCTGTAATCCCAACTACCCAGGAGGTTGAGGCACAAGAATCGCTTGAACTAAGGAGGCGGAAGTTGCAGTAAGCTGAGATTGCACCATTGCACGCCAGCCTGGGCAACAGCATGAGACTCTCTCAAAGAAAAGAAAGAAAAAAAATGGTTCCTCAGCCTTTCTTGTCTTTCAGGACATTAATATTGTTGTAGAATCCAGGCCAGTTCTATGATGGGATGTCCCTCAGTTGGGGTGGATATGATGTTTCTTCGTGATGAGATCCCACATACACACCCCTGCTGGAACATCCTCTAACTGATGCTGTGTTCTTCTTGGGCATCACATCTGGAGGAACACAGTATCTGGCTGCCTTCACTGGGTATGCTGATTTAGATCTCCTGGGCAAAGTGTTGCCTAATTTCTCCACTGTCTGGTTACTATTGGTCCCCTTGCAATTAACGAACACTGTTTGAGGAGATGTTATTATTTATCTTTAAGCCAGTTTGAATTGGGTTTTCTGTTACTTCCAACATAAAAACTCCTAGCTGATTCAAGGGCTCATTTATATTGCAGGATTGATTACTGGTTACTATGGAGAAAACAGGCAAGGGATTATGAAGAGAAAAATAGGAGGGATGTCTTAAAAGCTTTCATTGTGGTCCAATGGGAGCAGATCAGGACCAAGGCACATGGGGATCCTAAGAGGACTAATCATTTGGTGACACTTCTTATTCTTTGAATTTATTTTGCAAGAGCTGAACAACAACAAAAATGATATTCTTGTCACGCAGGTGGCTCACACCTGTAACCCCACTTTGGGAGGCCAAGATGGGGCTTCACTAGGAAGCCAGGAGTTTGAGACCAGCCTGAGCAGCAAAGTGACACTTTGTCTCTAATTTAATTTTTTTAATTAAAAAGACAGAGTCATCCAAGTCACGGCACCAGAAAAAAAAAAAAAAAAAAAAGAGAGAGAGAGAGACTCTTAATAAAATTACATTTTTTTCAAAACAGATTTATGATTATTTGCACTGAATGTGACACACATCTTAGCTTATTTGTAATTTGCAATGGTCTTTCATTTTAGTTTTTTCATCAGTCTTAAGTAGATAATTTTAGTTATACTCCCAAACTATAGTGGTTATTTACAGAGACACCAAATGTTAATCAAAATATGTGTATGTATTTTTGTAGATTTTGTGTCAGGAGCCATAAAATCAGACCCAGAGAAAGATTCAGGTACAAATAACAAGGCTGGACGCGATGGCTTAGGCCTGTAATCCCAGCACTTCGGAAGGCCAAGGTGGCGGATCACTTGAGGTCAGGAGCTCGAGACCAGCCTGGCCAACATGATGAAACCCTACCTCTACTAAAAATATAAAAAACATTAGTTTTTTATATAAAAAATATAAAAATATAAAAAACATTATATATGGGCGTGATGGCGCATACCTGTAATCCCAGCTACTCAGGAGGCTGAGGCAGGAGAATTGCTTGAACTGGGGAGGCGGAGGTTTCTACGAGTCAAGATCTCACCATTGCACTCCGGCCTGGGTGACAGAGCAAGACTCTGTCTCAAAAAAAAAAAAAAAAAGTTAGGGTTCACTAAAGGGACAGAGCAAAAGTAAAAGATCATAATAAGCCGTCTACAAGCTGAGGGGCAAGGAGAGCCAGTCCGAGTTCCAAAGCTGAAGAACTTGGAGTCTGATGTTCAAGGGCAGGAACCATCTAGCACGGGAGAAAGATATAGGCTGGGAGGCTAAGCCAATCTCCCTTTTCACATTTATCTGCCTGCTTTATATTCTAGCCACACTGGCAGGTGATTAGATGGTGCCCACCCAAATTAAGGGTGGGTCTTCCTTTCCCAGTCCACTGACTCAAATGTTAATCTCTTTCAGCAACACTTTCACAGACACACCCAGGATTAATACTTGGAATCCTTCAATCCAATCAAGTTGACACTCAGTATTAACCATCACACTCCCATAGGAAAATGGGAACAAGAGTCAGAGAAGTGTGTGATCAAGCAAGTGTGTGTGTGTGTGTGTGTGTGTGTTGTGTGTGTGTGTGTTGTGTGTGTGTGTTGTGTGTGTGTTTTGGGTGTGTGTTTTGGGTGTGTGTGTTGTGTGTGTGTGTTGTGTGTGTGTGTTGTGTGTGTGTGTGTTTGTTCATAACTGTCTGTGATTCCCTTGGTTTGGGTCTCCTCAGAAGCAGGCCCTGAGATAAGAATTAAAATGCAAACCATTTTTTGGAAGGTAAAAGGGATACTAGGAGGAAAGTGTAGAATCAAATAAATGAGAGGTCAATATAGGGTTTGTTTTCAAGCTGGCCCTCACCGGGACGGCTGGGGTGTCATCTCACAAGGGGTTTCTGGGAGACAGTATAGATTGTGCACCTCAGAGTTATCCCACTAAGATGAGGTAGTGGGGTTGTGAGAAAAATCACCGTTGCTAGTAAATAGCAGTGCATCACGCACTATATGGTTTCAGAATTTCCTCTGCCTCAGACTGCCAACTTAGGTCTCATGTTCCAGCTGTTCTAGGTTTGGCTTGTTCTAGGTTTGGCTGGGAGTTAGGGCATGCAATGCCATGTGTGAAAATACTCAGCAGAAATAGATGGGTGAGGAATGTTTCCTATCTCCTCTTCTGTGGAGTCTACTCTGAAGAAGGCACAACCAATGTACACATCACAGCTTCTCTAAGGAATCGTAGGCAGAAACTCTGCTCAACAGGGACTATATTTCCAGTCAAAAATGCTGAAGTGGATTCTCACTTTATTTCAGTGATGTTTATGGGGAGGACACTAAGATTTAGGAATTGTGCGCTCTTAAATGTTATTTCACTAGTTCAGTGATGGGGTTAGATCATGATGGGGGTCACGCTCAGGGAAACGTCCATGAATAAGGTGGGTGATATGGTTAGGCTTCGTGTCCCCACTCAAATCTCATCTTGAATTGCAATCCCCAGGTGTTGAGGGAGGGATCTGGTAGGAGGTGATTGGATCATGGGAGCAGATTCCCCCATGCCTAGTGACAGTGCGTGAGGAGTGTTCAGATTTACAAATGTTCAGAGGTTCCTCTTTCTTTCACTCATCTCTCTCCTGCCACCTTGTGAAGAAGGTGCTTGCTTCCCCTTCCACCATGATTGTAAGTTGCTTGAGGCCTCCGCAGCCATGCGGAACTGTAACTCAATTGAGCCTCATTCCTTTATAAATTACCCTGTCTCCAGAAATTCTGTATAGCAGTTTGAGAATGGGCTAACACAGTGGGCTTGAGCTAGTCTTTGAAGAATGGACAGAATTTGGATATATGAAGCAGAAAAGGTGTGGGGGCACTGATCAAAATGTAAACGTGGGAGTGGGTGTAAAGTGTGGATAAGATGGAGATGCATGTGTGATTGTACCTGGCTCACCTCCTCCTACCATACACTCCTATGCCCTTCCTACTGCAACTTTCTGCCTGGCAGACTGAGAGTGCCATCAAGTTAATACCCACGGGCACAATTCCCCAACAGTGACCCACACAACTCAGCTTCCTTGACCTCAAGTGGGACACCCCTGAAACACACACACCCCACACCATCTGCACTCCCCAGTGGCATCATGCTCCGGTGGCCCCCAGCTACACATATTCAGTCTTAAAGGATAAATATTCTAAAGGTAAAATCACGACATTAGTACAATTTTTTTTAAACTGTGTCAGAGTGAAATAATGAACATTGGAAACCACAAAATGTGGGACCCTGGGTGGGGGGAGTGAGGGTTGAAAAATTACCCATTGATTACAATGCTCACTATTCGGGTGATGGGTATACCAGAAGCCCAAACTTCACCACTATGCAATATATCCGTGTGAGGTTGTACCCTCTAAATATATTTTATAAATAAATTAAATTTTTTAAAAACTGTGTCAAAAATGTTTTAAGCTCATTAATGAATGAAGGAAACAGTAAAATGTCACAACTGATTTAAAAGTAGATTCAAATAGCATTTACATACAAATATGTAAATCACATTTTCTTTTTTAATTTTTAATTTTATTTAATTTTATTTTATTTTTGAGACAGAGTCTTGCTGTATCACTAAGGCTGGAGTGCAGTGGTACAATCTTGGCTCGCTGCAGCCTTGACCTCCTGGGCTCAGGTGATCCTCATGCCTCCACCTCCCAAGTAGCTGGGACTACAGGCACGTGCCACGACTCTTGGCTAATTTTAAAAATTTTTTTATAGAGATGGGGGTCTCACTATGTTGCCCAGGCCTGTCTTGAACTCCTGAGGTTTCAAGGGATCCTCCTGCCTTGGCCTGCCAAAGTGCTGGAATTACAGGTGTGCACCACCATGCCCAGATGTATAACACACTTTTTCTGGAAAAGGCCAGATAATATTTTAGGATTTGCAGGCCACATAGTCTCTGTTTCAACTACTCAGTTCTACCACTGTAGCCTGAAACAGCTATAGACAATATGTTAATAAAGAAGTGGTTGCCGATGTTTCAATGAAATTTTATTCTCAAAAGCCCGTTGTAGGTGCATTTGGCCTACAGACCTTCTTTGCAGACCCTTGATGTAGGCAATTAAGAACACTGAAATGACTTCACAAGTGGGTGCAAAACTGGTCAATATCCACAGGGCAATAATCAATTGCATCTCCATAGAACCAAATTTGCATCTCTGTTGGCAATACTCATTTGCATTATTATCTGTTTTCTACAATTTACAGAATTGAAAATACAGTTGATCCTCATTATTTGTGAATTCTGTATTTGCAAGTTTGCCTTCTTGCTAAAATTTATTTGTGACTCCCAAATCAATAATCATGGTGCTGTTGTGGTCATTAGTGTACATACACAGAGGAGCAAAAATGTAAATCACCTGGCACATTCCCAGCTGAGGATGAATGAAGCTCTACCTTCTTGTTTCAGCTCTCATATTGTAAACAAGGGTCCTTTTTGATGTCTATTTAGTACTGCCTTTTTCACATTTTGAGGAGGGTGTGTGTGTGTGTGTGCATGCGTGTGCGTGTGTCTTTTGGTTATTTCACTGTTTTAAGAGGCCCCTAAAAGTAAATCCCAAAGAGCTGTTTCAGGGTAAGCAGGCTGTGACAGAGGAAATATGAACGTTAGGTAAGCTCTGTTCAGGCGTAAGTTACAGTGCTGCTGACCATGACTTCAGTGTCAATGAATCAACAGTACATATTAAGTAAGGTGGTTTTAACTAGAAACACACATAAAGCAAAGTTATGCATTGATCTGTTAATGAAAATGCTATGGCCAGGGGCTAGCGGGAACCTAAACCTGCGTTTCCCCTAGGAACAATGGTTCAGTGTTCGCTAATTCACAGTTAGTGATGACTTTATAGAACTTAATACCATGAAGTACAACAATTGATTGTTGCTCAAAGAAAGACAGTGAAATGTGGAACTAACCCAGAAGGGTGCTCAAGACAGCACACCCTGTAACTCTCTCGTAATGCTTCCTGGTGTCAGTAATCCATGTTTCCTTGGCTGCCTTTCCTTCCTGACTCCCTCACAGTAGCTATCTCCCTTCCCTACAGTGTTTCCTAGGACCACCTCCAAGGAAACAACTTGCACAGCAATTCTTCTCTCAGAGTTGGCTTCCAGGGGAACAGAGACTAAGACAGGTTATGCTGAGCAGAGGAGCATAATGAGAGTTGAGGGTATAGAGACATAATTAGCAACTGAGAATGAAAAGCTGGGTTGGTTGAAGAGCAGAAGGGGCCCTAAGTATCCACCTATGGAATATAGATAAGTTTTCTATTTTTTAAATTATTTTACTTATTCATTCATTTATTTATTGAGACAGGGCCTCACTCTGTCACCCACACTGGCGTGCACTGGTGTGAACTTAGCTCACTGAAGCCTCCATCTCCTGGGTTCAAGCAATCCTTGTGCCTCAGCCTCCTGAAGAGCTAGGATTACAGCTGGGTGCCACCACACCCAGCTAATTTTTGAATTATTAGTAGAGTCGGGGTTTCGCTATGTTGGCCAGGCTGTTCTTGAACTTCTGGCCTCCAGTGATCTGCCCACCTTGGCCCCCAGAGAGTTGGGATTACAGGCGTGAGCCACCGTACCCAGCTGATACATTTTTAAATTCTTAAAAAAATGGAACAATGAGAACACATGGACACAGGGAGGGGAGCACTACACACTGGGGTCTGTTGGAGGGAAATAGGGGAGGGACAGTGGGGGGATGGGGAGTTGGGGAGAGATCGCATGGGGAGAAATGCCAGATATAGGTGAAGGGGAGGAAGGCAGCAAATCACACTGCCACGTGTGTACCTATGCAACAATCTTGCATGTTCTTCACGTGTACCCCAAAACCTAAAATGCAATTAAAAAATGAGTTAACTGGATGTGGTATTGCACACCTATAGTCCCAAAGGAGTCTGAGGCAAGAGGATTGCTTGAGTCCAAGAGTTTGAAGCTACAGTGAGCTATGGTTCTGCCACTGTAGTTCAGCCTAAGTAACAGAGGAAGATGCTGTCTCTAAAAAAAAACAAACAAAAAATTAATAAATAAAAAATGGGTTGCAAACAGAAGCAGAATGCTGGTGCAGGCCTGCAGGGTGGAATAGAACAGATACAGACAGTGGTGATGCACAGACCTTTAAATCACCCAATGCAATCCCAGTGGAATGTGTCCTTTGGTGCGGGCCTGCAGGATGGAGTGAAGCAGAGACAGTGTGATGCACAGACATTTAAAGAGCTGCTGAAGCCATTAGAGTCGCCGCGGTCCAAGGCCTGAGTGAGTGCAGAGGATGGGAAGGAAGATGAGCGACGTTTCAACCAGAAGACTCAGCAGAACTGCAGAGTGACTGATGTGAAGAGTAAAGCGAGGGCAGAGCCAGGGCCCCTGCCTCTGAGGCTTCCAGCCTGTGGTTGTCATTAAGAGAAGAGGGAGTGAGGACTTCAGGGGAACGGAATGTGAAGTGGAAAGTCAGCACTGGAAGCTACATTTCAGAGAAGGAAACCAAAACTGAGTGCTGCTTGTACTTTTATTTAGACAGATATTTCTGAGTATAGGAAAGGAGGAAGAGGACTCCACAAACTCTTGTCTTTTGTTTGTATTTTATTTTTATCGGATCCAGGCAAAATAAGTAGTTGCAGTCCAGAAATAATGCACAGCTTTGTCAACTGAAAGATTTGACTTCTATCCTCTGGTTTCTCGTCAGGTCATATAAATCTGTCACTTTTGACTGGAAGATTTGATTTCTGTCTACACTCTGTATATACCTCAGTGAGATAATAAAAGGATAGACTATAATAATAATAATAATAATAATAATAATAAAACAGGGAGAAGGAGAGAAAAAGAAAGACTCCTAACTAAGA
>CAUYLG010034825.1:0-20250 GCA_963573385.1 Cacajao melanocephalus | reverse complement strand
AAAGCAAGTTTTTAACGACCTGCAAAGAGACTTAGACTCCCACACAATAATAGTGGGAGACTTTAACACTCCACTGTCAATATTAGACAGATCAACGAGACAGAAAATTAACAAGGATATCCAGGACTTGAACTCAGATCTGGACCAAGAGGACCTAATAGACTTCTACAGAACTCTCCACCCTAAATCCACAGGATATACATTCTTCTCAGCACCAAATCATACCTACTCTAAAACTGACCACATAATTGAAAGTAAATCACTTCTCAGCAAATGCAAAAGAACAGAAATCATTACAGTCTCTCAGACCACAGGGCAATCAAATCAGAACCCGGAATTAAGAAACTCACTCAGACCACATAGCTTCATGGAAACTGAACAACTACAGCATCCTGAATGACTACTGGATAAATAATGAAATGAAGGCAGAAATAAAGATGTTCTTCAAAACCAGTGAGAACAAAGACACAATGTACCAGAATCTCTGGGACATATATAAAGCAGTATCTAGAGGGAAATTTATAGCACTCAGTGTCCACATGAGAAGCGAGGAAAGATCTAAAATTGACACTGTATCATCAAAATTAAAAGAACTAGAGGAGGAAGATCAAAAAATTCAAAAGCTAGCAGAAGACAAGAAATAACTAAGATCAGAGCAGAACTGAAGGAGATAGAGACACAAAAACACTCTTCCAAAAAACCAATAAATTAAGGAGCTGGCATTTTGAAAAGATCAACAAAATAGATAGACTGCTAGCCAGTCTAATAAAAAAAGAAAAGAGAGAAGAATCGAATAGATGCCATAAAAAATGATAATGGGGATATCACCACCGATTCCACAGAAATACAAACTACCATCAGAGATTACCACAAACAACTCTATATACATAAACCAGTAAATCTAGAAGAAACAGAAAAATTCCTGGACACTTACACCCTCCCAAGACTAAACCAGGAAGAAGTTGAATCCCTGAGTAGACCAAAAACAAGGTCTGAAGTTGAGGCAGTGATTAATAGCCTACCAAGCAAAAAAAGTCCAGGTCCAGACGGGTTCATAGCCAAATTCTACCAGACATACAAAGAGTAGCTGGTACCATTCCTTCTGAAACTATTCCAAACAATACAAAAAGAGAGAATTCTGCCTAACTCATTTTATGAGACCAACATTATCCTGATACCAAAACCTGGCAGAGACACAACTAAAAAAGAAAACTCAGGCCAATATCCACGATGAACATTGATGCAAAAATCTTCAATAAAATACTGGCAAAGCAAATGCAAGAGCACATCAAAAAGCTTATTTATCACGATCAAGTAGTCTTCATCCCGGAGATGCAAGGCTGGTCCAACATGTGCAAGTCTATAAACGTAATCGATCACATAAACAGAACCAAAGACTAAAACCACATGATTATCTCATTAGATGCAGAGAAGGCCTTCGACAAACTTCAACAGCACTTTATGCTAAAAACTCTCAACAAACTAAGTATCAATGGAATGTGTCTCAAAATAATAAAAGCTATCTACAAAAAACCCACAGCCACTATTATACTGAATGGGCAAAAACTGGAAGCATTCCCTTTGAAAACTGGCACTAGACAAGGGTGCCCTCTCTCACCATTCCTATTCAACATAATATTGGAAGTTTTAGCCAGAGCAATCAAGCAAGACAAAGAAATAAAAGCTATTCAATTAAGAAAAAAGAAAGTCAAATTGTCTCTATTTGCAGACAACATGATTATATATTTAGAAGACCCCATCATCTCAGCCCAAAATCTCTTTAAGATGATAAGCAACTTCAGCAATGTCTCTGGATACGAAATCAATGTGCAGAAATCACAAGCATTCCTGTAAACCAATAACAGACAAACAGAGAGCCAAATCGTGAGCGAATTCCCATTCACAATCACTACAAAGAGAATAAAATACCTAGAAATACAACTAACAAAGGACGTGAAGGACCTCTTCAAGGAGAACTACAAACCACTGCTCAATGAAATAAAAGAGGACACGAATAGATGGAAAAACATTCCATGCTCATAGTTAGGAAGAATCATTATCATGAAAATGGTCATACTGTCCAAAGTAATTTGTAGATTCAATGCTATTCTCATCGAGCTACCGTTGACCTTCTTCACAGAACTGGAAAAAAACACTTTAAGCTTCATATGGAACCAAAAGAGAGCCCACATAGCCAAGACAATACTAAGCAAAAAGAACAAAGCTGGAGGCAACACACAACCTGACTTTAAACTATACTACAAGGCTACAGTAATCAAAACAGGATAATACTGGTACCAAAATAGAGATATAGACCAATGGAACAAAGCAGAGGCCTCAGAAGTAACACCACACACCTACAACCATCTGATCTTTGACAAATCTGACAAAAGCAAGCAATGGGGAAAGGGTTCCATGTTTAATAAATGGTGTTGGGAAAACTGGCTAGCCATGTGCAGAAAACAGAAACTGGATCCATTCCTTACATCTCACACAAAAATTAACTTCAGATGGATTAAAGATTTAAACATAAGCTAACACCATAAAAGCCCTAGAAGAAAACCTAGGCAATACCATTCAGGACATAGGCATAGGCAAGGACTTCATGACTAAAACACCAAAAGTATTGGCAACAAAAACCAAAATAGACAAACTGGATCTAATTAAACTTAAGAGCTTCTGTACAGCAAAAGAAACAATTATCAGAGTGAACCAGTAACCAACAAAATGGGAAAAAATTTTTGCAAGCTGAGCATCAGACAAAGGACTAGTAATCAGAATCTACAAAGAACTAAAATAAATTTATAAGAACAAAACCAAACAACCCCATCAAAAAGTGGGTGAAGGATATAAACAGACACTTTTCAAAAGAAGAAATTTATACTGCCAACAAACATATGAAAAAATGCTCATCATCACTGGTCATTAGAGAAATGCAAATCGAAACCACATTGAGATACCATCTCACACCATTTAGAATGGCGATCATTAAGAAATCTGGAGACAACAGATGCTGGTGAGGATGTGGAGAAATAGAAACGCTTTTACACTGTTGGTGGGAGTGTAAATTAGCGCAACCATTATGGAAGACAGTGTGGCGATTCCTCAAAGATCTAGAAATAGAAATTCCATTTGACCCAGCAATTCCATTACTGGGTATATACCCAAAGGATTATAAATCATTCTATTATAAAGACACATGCACATGTATGTTCACTGCAGCACTGTTTACAATAGCAAAGACTTCGAACCAACCCAAATGCCTGTCGATGATAGATGGGATAAAGAAAATGTGGCATGTATACACCATGGAATACTATGCAGCCATAAAAAAGGATGAGTTCATGTCCTTTTCAGGGACATGGATGAATCTGGAAACCACCATTCTCAGCAAACTGACACAAGAACAGAAAACCAAACACTACATGTTCTCACTTATAAGTGGGTGTTGAACAATGAGAACACATGGACACAGGGTGGGGAACATCACACACTGGGGTCTGTTGTGGGGTGGAGGGGGTAGGGGAGTGATAGCAGAGGGTGAGGAGGTTGAGGAGGGATAACATTAGAAGAAATAACTAATGTAGGTAACAGCGTGATGGATGCAGCAAACCACCATGGCATGTTTATACCTATGTAACAATCCTGCAAGATCTGCACATGAACCCTAGAACTTAAAGTATAATTAAAAAGAAGAAAGAAAGAAAAGAAAACCAGTTATCTTTTAGAAGTATTTAAAATGATGAATAATATATTTTATACCAAGTATCTATCTATAATCAGATTCCTTTTCCCTGAAGAACTTTCTATAACATTTATTGTAATGCAGATCTACTGGAAATGAATTGTTTTTCTTTGCTTAAGAAAACCTTTATTGTCCCTTATTATTTGAAATATATGCTTACTGGGTAAAGAATTCTGATTTGATGTTGTTTTTATTTATTTATTTTTATTTTTGCAACAGAGTCTCACTCTGTCACCCAGGATGGAGTGCAGTGATACAATCTGAGGTCACTGCAACCTCCAACTCCCAAGTTGAAGCAATTCTCATGCCTCAGCCTCCCGAGTAGCTAGGATTACAGATACATGCCACCATGCCCAGCTAACTTTTTTGCACTTTTTAATACAATGGGGTTTTGTCATGTTGGACAGGCTAGTCTCAGTCTCCTGACCTCAAGTGATCCACCCCCCATTGGCGTCCCAAAGTGCTGGGATTACAGGCATGAGCCACCACATCTGGCCTGGTTTGATAGTTTCTTTCAATACTTTAAAGATGTCAGCCCATTATCTTCTGCATAGTTTCTGAAGGTAAATCTACCACAAATCTCATTTTTGTTATTTCTTTTATGTATTTTGCCTCTGGCTGCTCTCAAGTCTGTTCCTTGATCTCTTGTTTTCTGAAGTTTGAATTTTAATGTCTAGGTATGTTGATCTTATTTTATTTTTTATTTCTTGTTATTTATCCTGGGCCTCCCCCAAGCTTCTTGGATCTGTGGTTCAATATCTTTTATTATTTTTGAAAGATTCTCAACCATTGTCCCTTGAAATGTTTCTTCTACTCTTTTATCTGTAGCTTCCCTAACTGGAACTCCAATTACCTATATTGTCTCACAGGTCTTGACCCTTCTATTCTCTGTGTTTGTTTGTGTCTCTTTTTCTTTTTTGTCTTCCTTCTTTGTGTTTTAATTTGGGTAATGTGAAAACTTCAATTTTCCTATTTATGATACCAAAAAAATTATCTTTAAGTTTACTGAGTCTTTCCTGGGCTGAATCTAGCCAATGAGTCCACTGAAGGAGTTCTTCATCTCTGATATGGTTTCACTATTATTTCTAGCATGTCAATGTAACTGTAATAGTTTCCATCTCTCTAGTGAAATAGCCCATCTGTTCATAAAAGTTGTCTATTTTTTCCACTAGACCCTTTAAGATAATAATTATAATTATTTTAGAATTTATTTCTAATAAATTCTACACTGGGCCATTTGAGTCTTGTTCTATTGATTGCTTTATCTCTTGAAGATAAGTTTGTCCTCCCCACCCACTGCCTTTTTTGTCTTATAATTTTTTTATTAAATACTGGACACTGTAGACAAAACAGTAAAAACTAAAGTAAGAATTTATGTCTGGAATTGTGTATGCCAAACTTAAAATATGTTTAAGTTCAATATTAAACATATATAATTAATTAATCAATATATTTAATAATTATATTAATTTAATATTAAACATATTAAACACATATGTTAAATGACAAATATGTTTAAGTTTGGAGGCAGCTTTAGGCTAAACCTGATTTAACAATTCCCCTCTTTTGGATGTCCTCTCAATTTTTAGAGAATGACCAAAATTTTAGTCATGGATACTACTATCACCATTGTAAATGTACTTATTTGGTCTCGAAACCCACTGGGAAATCGCAGAACAGTGGATTTTTTTTAAGGAGGAACAAGGACTTCAGGTTATTTTTTTGTGAGGGTTAGAGTAGAGGGTACCTTCCTTATGCTGGAATGTCCTGTTTACAGAAGAAAAACAAAATCTAGTCTGTTTTAGGATCTATGTATGTCTTAATTTGATTATGTCACATGTAGCATAAGTGACTCTATTTTGGTTTGATCTGGTCTGTTGGAGCTTAGTATATGAGCTCAGCCCAAAACAATGACCTTCCATAATTTGTTTAAAAATTACCCCCTTTTGGTCAGGTACTCACTTAGGTGAGTGTGACCAAAACTTAGGGCCTTAGTGCCACTGTCAGTTACCATCAATTTGGGTTTCCAGTCATAGCACATCAATCACAGGCTATGGGGTCCTCATGGTAACACATTTCTTTCAACTCTTATCATTCCAGTTGAAGAGAGACCATTTGACATTCTGGAGATTGTTTCATACAAACATTGAACTTTAGAAACAATACAGTGCACTAGGGAGACTACTATTTTGACTATCAGGAGGATGATATTATAAAGCAAACTAACCAAAATAAAATAGATCAAAGAATAAACTAGATGAAGGGTCTACTCACTTAACGAAGCGGTCTCTTTGTTAATCCCCTACAACTGAATCTATAATACCTGATGTGAGATATTTCTGTCCACGCAACAAGAATTGTCAGCAGCTGCATAAATACTTCCCTATTTAGCTAGTGAAAAATCTAGAGCAATTATATTATTTAGCATAACTTTCACAAAAGAACTTAAAGTCTGTTGTGTAACCATAGCCTTTACGGTAGCATCTGCTATAGAACTTATCATGAGGAATAAATTTCTAATCATTGCCTCATTTACTCCAAACATGAGAAAAAGGACCTAAACAGTGATGCCTTGTTATAAGAGTGAAAACCTTCTGGCAATGTTCTCTTTAACCCATGGTGCAGATTAAAAGGAGTTGACCAATGTTCTGTTTCTGACTGACTATGAAGCAATGTATGTACCATTAAAATTGCTCACCTACATGGGGCCTTTATCTTTCATCTACTAAGGCATAAGGTTATTCATGTACAAGGCTGACTGCAAAATCCTTGACAAATAAATGTATGCCCCTTGAGAGCACACAACAGACCCCCTCTTCACTTCTGTTGTTCATAAAGGCATAAGTAAGGAAGAAAATTGAAAGGTAAAAGTCTCATGTTAGTATCGAAGTCTTGACCTATGATTTTGGGAAAAAGCTGTCCACATCAAGGATGCCGTCTTCTTCCGGGGAGAAACTATCCTAATTAGCTTTGTCTTAAGGTTTCCAGTGGGTGTACAGTTCTATGTGGATGGACCCTTCTGAGTTGTAAGACTATGAACCCAAGGTTCAAAGTCCCAAAGTTTTCCTGCAATGTTGATGGCAAGGGCAGTCTTTCTCTGATGTTCTCAGAAGATCCAGTCTTTGGGTTCTAGATTGTGAAGGGGTTGATTGTCCTGTTAGTAAACTTATTGTCTTTACCTGGTGCAAATATACTGTGGCATAATGAGCTTCTGTTATAATATCAGCCCACTTGCATGGGAAAGCTTTCATGCAACCAGAAAACATGCACTGAAAATGACAATTCAATGAAATCCCTCTATAAATGTGTAAATGGCCCATCGGATAGTGGAATGTACCTGAAGTTTTGATTGCCTTCCCAGGAATACGGATTTGACAAACCAAACACTGGTCATAAACTTAAATTTAGAAATCACTATACCAATATATTATATTTAATTTGGATCATTTTATTTTTTCCATGATGAGTCAAAGAATGCAGAACTTTTAATTACAAAGGCTTTAAGGAATCAGGAAAAATAAGCAGTTGTCTTGGTTCTTCATGATTGTGTGCTTAATACTGGACTTCTTTCCTCTCGAATACCAGTTGTCTCTCCAATTTAGGTGCATAGCACTGATAACTGACAGATTGTCAGAAGTAACCTGACTTACATCATGAAGTTAATTCAAATTGTATATCTAAACAATTTTAGTACGGGGTGATTTAGCACGAAAATCTGGGAAAGTATTTTCTTGATATTCAATTAATTTTTATTTTGCTTGGGTTAGCAGTTTTATAAACTAGTCAGTTTTTTCATTAAAGTTCCAGAAATTCTTACCCAGTCCAAATGATATGATTCTAAAGTTTTCATAAACCTATATTCAAGAGTGTTTCTCTAGGTTATTTTCATGTTTTCATGAACCTCCTTAAAAATACCATATTCTAGGATTTTGCATGCTTGTGATGTTTTCAGAAACTGCATCGGAATTAAGCAATTAGTGGTGGAAATGACTTTAAATAGTCATAAAGACACAATTAACAAGAAAATTTAAATTTTTTTGGTCTACAATAACTTAGCATACGTATTAGAATTTCAGAAATCCCACACAATTTTGCAACATATATTAAAAACATCATTGAAGTATAACCTGAAGAAGGCTAAACATTATTTCTTATTTGACAATGCTTCCCATACAATTTAACATGTCAGATAATCCTGTTTACCTCTCTTTTGTATGCTTCAGGACCTCCCTGTAGCATTCCAAAGTTAAAGGTCAAAAAAGACTTAATTTTGAAACTGAAATTTTATTTTGGGAAACCTGTCAAATATGTCAAAGGTTTAAAAGACTTAACTAAAATAGAATCTCAGGTCACCAAGAAAACTAGTCATTTATTTAACCAAAGTGATAATTAAAAGAGTTTTAAAAACAAAAATCTGTACTCTTTGATAAGGAAGATTCAGTTTTCAAAACAATCAAAAGACCTAAGACAGCATGAAACAGAATCTATTTCTTCTTCTTTCCTCTCTATTTTTTCCTTTGTGCAGTTTACTCAAAAGGTAAACAATAATATTTTACAGTGTCTAATTAATACTACACAAATTTAGTTCAAAAGAGAAAACCAAATTTTACTTTTGTATTAGTGTATTATCCATACTAAAACTAATTTTAATGAAACCTCATAAATAAATTGGTTGTCTGTCATCTTTTAATGACACCAGATTTCCATAAACCTTTCATTTTACATTTTTCCATGACTTTATGTTTTTATTGTGTTTTGTCTATTTTTTTACTCATTCAATTTGAAAGCTTTAAGTAACTTCAAACTAGACAAAAAATTTTACACACGCTTTTGTGTCTTTATAACTCTTCTCATCAAATGCGTACCTTGCATCTGTTTATACACTCCGTATACAGAATTGTTTTTCTCATATCTAGTAGTTTTTAACTCTTAGTAACTCTAATTTCTAGTGAAAACCCTAGAAAATAATTTTGAACTGTTTTATATTTGCATTTGTATATAAAACCATTTTATAATTTTTTTAGAAAGTTCTTTAAATTATTATTTATTAACAGATCTAAATGTATTTGGCTTTTCCATACCATATAAAATAACATGTCAAGGTATATAGACTTAAACATATTTAATATTTTAATATCTTAACTTACAGATAACTCACTTTTATAATTATCTATTACTTAATTTAATAGAACTCTAAGATTTTAAATTACCAAAAAGAATTTTGAAACTATCACACAAGTAGCCTCCTTAATGTCTTTCCCCGGTCATTCCAGGTCCCAAGTAGCCATGTGGCACCAGGAGGACTCTGAAGGTCAGGGCCTGTGTGAGTCCCTCAGGACAGAAGACAGAGCCATCAAAACAATACCTGGAGGGATCCAACCCGTCCCAAAATAGCCAGGATGCAAAACAGGGAAACCAGAGGAAGAAGGGGCCATAGTGGGCTTGATTCTGGCTTGTAGCTGCTGGTAGAGGCACAAAGAATATGTCTCCAGGTGTCATCATGGCCACCTATCCAGACTCCTGAATCCAGAGACTCTAAACCAAAGAATTAAGCTCACAGTCAAATCAAGCAAATATCTAATTATATTTAACTGAAATTTTAAAGCCATTTCTATTTTACTAACAATTTTAAAGCTAGCTTTATTTACTAAATATCATGTACACATAACACATATAGACATACAAACACATAAAGGCAGATCTTATAGCTCTCATAAAGAATTTCCATTTTGCAGCTTTTAGATAGTTTTTCTTTTCCTCATTCAATCTATCAATCTTTCAATTACCTATTTCATTGCTCTAAGTAATTGCTAACTAAGCATCAAATTTGTATTTGTAGAGGGACAACTCTTAGGTGGAACAAAAAAATTATATTTCATAAGCGCAGAACTAGGATTTTAGGCCTAAATATTGCATCATCATTTGCTCAAACCAAGCGGAAAAAAAAAAACTACTCAAATAAAAGTTCACTTAAGACACAATGGCCAAAAAAGCACCTTAAACAAAGGTATGACTTATTTTGTAAATTTAAAAGAATGGGAAGGGTTTCTAATATACCATAGGAAGACATCTTTAAAAATGGAGGTTTTCTTTATAGATGTATATTTCTTTCACAAAAGAGTTTCAAGATAGCCAATTAAACGGCCAACCAGCAAGGTTCAACAAGGTGTTCTTTTTAACTTAGCTATTGTTTCTGAGCTAAAATTACTGAGTGTAGGGTAACTTTCAGACTCATTCTGCTGAAATTCCAAAAGTTCACTTTAAACAAAATGCTTGAGCAGTGGATATTAATGTCTTTTAAAGCTAAATTTACCTTGAAATTGTTTCTCTACATTAACACAGGCATCTTTTGAGTAAAGAAAATTCTTTTAAGAAAAAATCATTTGGCATTTAGCCTGGTTTTCATGGGGTCTAAACTCATAAACTCAAATGTTCTTTTCCTTATTTAACATGATTTCTGCTCTGCATCATTGTAAAATGGAGATTTGTGCTAATAAACTTTCATCATGGGAAGCTTCTACAAAGCGTAGGAATATCGGTGTGATGTCAGCTCATATATTCTTGAGTAACTCTTAAGAGCTCATCTTTACCAGGCCCTGGCACAATGCTGAGGAATGGGATCCTCACCTTAACCCTAGGAGGTCAGTTTTATGACCTCTGTTCTGCAGATGAGGAAACCGAGACACTCTGAGAAGACAACTAAGGCCTCTAGGGGGAAATGGCTGTTGAACGATGGCCAGGGTGTGATTACGAGTCTGGGCCAGACCCCAAAGTTTGTTTCTCTGACTCCTCTGCCTTCCAGGTTTATACCATCATGCTCCACAAGTAACTAAGAAGCACCCCTTTCCTTCCACACCCTTGCAGCTGTCCATTTTTTCATGCCTTTAGAATGAGGATTAATGGTGGCTAATGTGGAGTTTGCCAGTCCCCAAGGAGCTATGGCACCACTCAGGACAAATAACTGGCCCAAGATAGGGAGGAAAAGCGTTCAAGGGAAGGCATCTGCCCAGCTCCTAACAGAGCCCCAGTTCTCTCCTGAAGTTAGCAAGGCTTTCATAGAGACTATTCAAATTCCTTTTTGAAACCCAATACACTTGACAAATGATCCTGGCTTCAGGCCTCTCCTGAGTTTCCACATGGCTGGGGTTGCTTAAACTGCAGTGACAATTCAGAGATTCATCTTTTTCCAAGCACAAAGTGAAATGGAAAGTTTGCGGCCCCTCCCACCCCACCCCACTACCTCCCTTGCTTTTTTAATCCCTGGCCGAGGACGTAGCTGCAGGATCCACTGTCACCGAAGCGGAGCAGGGCCCCTTGTTTGTGTTCGGCTGTGGGGCTGCGTGCAGCCAGTGGGGAACACGTGAATTCAGCTTGCTGTGTCCAGCGCCTTCGCTGGCTTTTCTGGACACTCTGTTTCAGAGCCTTGGATTTTCTCTCCCGGGAAGTTTGGTTTGCACAAGACTGCACGCTGTTTAGCATGGATGCAAAGACAGAAACAAAGCTTCATCATGCCACCCGGGGTCTGCTTTATAGCTGTCTATGAGGAGAAAAATCTATTTACCATGGTTGGAGACAAGAACGTTGCCCTGAAGCTAAAGGGCAGATTCCCCAGAAGACGTTGGAAGGATTTACTTTTAGTGTAAACTTTGCTTTGCTTCAAAGCTGGTACTTTTGCAAATTTCAGATTTCATTGTGTGTGTAAAGCCCAGCTGAGCTTCCTTCAAGAATCGACCTGCACGCCCCCAAAGTCCTGATTCCTGTATTCCTCCTCCAGTCGAGCCGCTTCTATCTGCAGTCATGGGAAGTATGGACATATTTTCTTCTGAAATCATTCCCGAACTGCTATTTTCCCTTTTTAAGTGCACAAAGACTAAAACCATAACGGCAGAGAGAGAAGTACATGTATCAAAATCAAAAAAGAAAAAGCAAGTCCAAGTCCTGAGTGTGGCTTTGAGGGTTTTTGTTTTTCTTCTAAGTGAACACTCTGTTCTTGTTCTCATAAAGTTAAGGTAAAAACTGAGATGTATTCGTTTCCTTATTTGTTAATTCAATGAACATATATTAAAGAGGTCAGTCTGTGAGCTGTGTCCTGAGAATACTCAGACACGTGCTGGCATGAGAGGAAACACGTGTGTGCACACAGGAGAGAAAGACACGCAGAATAAACAACCGTAATAACTGCAAAGAGAGCAGTGAGGTGACTTGAGTGCAGAAGGGCACCAGCCAGGTCCTTGTGTGTCCACGTGCGGCATCTCTCATCAAGAGGTGGAATCCATTTCCCCTCCCCTGGAACCTGGGCCGCCCAGACTTTTGACCAACGGGATTCAGCAGAAGAGCAAATGTGCTACTTCTGAGCCGAGACCTCAGGAGGCCTTACAGCTGTCATGTTCACCCTGTCGGAGGTCAGCCTTGAGGTAGAGACCCAGGCTAAAGCATTGACTGGTGAGAGGTCACGTGGGAAGAGACAAGACACGCAGGTGAGGATGGAGCCATCCCAGCCAACACCACGTGGAGGAATGATGAGCCTTCCCTGTTGCACCCTGCCCAGATCCTGAAGCACAGACTTGCAGGCAATAAGACCATTGTGGTTTTGAGCCACTGTTTTGAGGTGGTTTGTTGTACAGCAACTGATAACTAAAGCAATGCCGAGAGTAACTTATGTACTATGGAGTAAAGGGAAAATATGATCTGGAATGTCTCCATGAGGCTGTGATGTGCACAGTGATGGCAAAACACCTGATCAAAAGTTGCTATCATCAAGCTTCCAACTCAGGAAACTCATTCGCATACAGCAATAGCGCACCCCCATGCTGACGTCACACCAGGTGCTGTGCGCGGCACCTCACACTCACCTCATTCAGGACTCTCAGCACCCTCCGGAGGCAGGTGGGCGAACATCATCTCCACTCCACCAGCGGGAAAGCTGAGACTTGGGGATGGGGTTAGCAACTAGTCCACAGTCACACAGCTCTTAAGTGGTGTGACAAGGGATCACTTCCAGGTGCTCCAGCACCATCGTTGGAGTTTTCGTCTCCACACGTCTCTCTGCCTGGAGATGGCTCAGGACAGGAGCTCTGGCTTTGCCACTTCAAGATTCAAAGGGCCTTTGGTAAGGCATTTAGCTGCTCTAGGTCCAGCTGTCAAATCTGTAAAAGCAGGGAGTTGGATGAGCTCCACGATTTTCAAAGTGTGAGCCCTGGTGCTGGAGGGGGCCACTGGGACCAGGAGAGGATGGGGGTGGTACCTTCTGCTTTTCCCTCGCTTGGCCAGAAGCAGGACTCCTTGTAGCTGATTGACATAGTGGGAGACACTTAAGAGTTCTTTTCAGGAGAGTGTTCTGCTGATGAAGACATATTTGAGAACCACAGGCCTGGATGCTCACCAGGGTCCTGTGTTTCTGCAACCTGATTGGTGCGCCCTCAGAAACCCAGACCCTCACCTACAGGGCTGGTCTTGTCTGAAGCAGATCAGGAAGCAGCCAGTCTAGGAGGCTGAACATGGGTCTCATTCTGCCTGAGGCTGTTGCTTTCAGGCCCCCTCCTCCGTTGCAGCCCCTGCCTCCTTCCTCCTCTCCTCCTTTCCCACTGAGCTCCTGCTTCAATTTGATGTAAGTGCTCCTCTCTGTTATGCTGGCAGTGCTGGCCTTGAACTAGGTGCAATTTCCCAGCTAATGAGGAAAAGCAGACCTCATGGGTATCGCTGGTATTGCTCACATCTCATAGCTTAACTCTGATACCCCATTGTCCAGGAGGGTGAGTAGGAAGTCCAAGACCAAGACCCCCTCCATGCCTGTCAGGGATGGGAAGACACAGAGGCTCAGGGAGACCTGTTGGGCCTCAGATGGACACAAACTAGGCTAGGACTGGAGAGAACCAAATTCTCTTGGCTCCGATGCTACCCCCTTATGTGGCTTCAGGCAAGTCACCTTTACAAGACAAAGATAATCATATCTGTTCTTTTAACATCACAGAATAGTTATAAAGATTAAATGAGAATAGGTAGAAGTTGAGTATTGCATATGCATGTAAAATATCATTATCTCTTGAATGATAACTGCATATTACGTGAAGAAAATTTGTTTCACAAAGCTGTGGCTTTCTTTGTTTTCTGTTGTTATTTTTGATGAGCGATAAAGCAGGATAAAGTGAAAAATATTAATCTTTTTTCTAATACACTACTAATAAAAGGCAAGTTCTAAACTATTTTGCTGCACAGCAAAGAAGTAATCGATTTGATATTATAATATTCAAACAAAAGGTCAATAGTCAGTGATTCTCCTTTCCTTTTCAGGAAATGCTTTTGGAAGTTCTTCCCTCCAGCAACCTCACAAGTAAGGCGTTCAAAGCATCTGAACGGATCCTGGAGAGAGCTCTGGCCAGCAACAGTGGATGGGAGAGTAGCTGGCCATAGAAGTGGACTGTGTTTCATGGGACAAAAGGCGGACCCCAGGTCCTGTGGTAGGGACACTAACACGCTGTTTTGACAGAGCAAGTCAGAAAGCATCAGCCTTCTGTGTTTTCTGAGTAATTCCGCTGGAGGAAAGTCCTGGGACCTCAAGGCCAGCATCTGCTGAGGCAAGAATGCTCATCTGAGAGAAGACAAAGCTAAGGATGTTTGTGTTGGATGCTGGAACTGGGGCAAGTGTTTCTTGGCAGAGAGCAGCACCCACAGAAGTGCAGTTACACTCACCAAACCCCTGCGGAAGCAGCAAACACTGGAACCAAAGCATGCTACTTTGAGGTTTGCTTCCCACCCAAACGTTTTCCTATGGTTTGAGCAGAAACGTCATGTGTCCTGGAGTTGACATGAAGGGTGTTTTTCTGCTCTCATCACAGTTGTCTAAGGGACTAGTGACAGATGAGGACCCCAGGCCCAGAACATATATAAATATGTTTATATAATATATTTATTTAAATATATAAATAAGTTTTATATATATAATAGATATAAATATATTTATAAAAATAAATATAGAATACATAACTTATTTATATATTACATATTATATATAAGTATACATAAATATATAAATATATAATTATATATAAATACATAAATATATAATAATATATATATAAATAAGTTTTGCAAGGGGCTGTGCAGGTACCTGGTTCCCCAGCCCTGGTGGGGTGGAGGTCTGAAACATGTGGCATCCTTCAAAGTCAGTTTGCTTTCCCCACTGTGGGACAGACTGCAGCACCTGTTACATAGTTTAAAAATATAAATATATATTATTAATTTTATTAAGATATATATATCTTTTGATTTTTAAAAATTAAAAATTTTATTAATTTTTATATATACAATCTATATATATATTATATATATATATAAAATCTCCTTTCACTGGGTGAAAACCTTTTCTTTTTCTATTTATTCTGTACTCTGAAATACTTTATCTTTTTTGTTTTTGCGGTGAAATCTCACTCTTGTTCCCCAGGCTGGAGTGCAATGGCACCATCTCGGCTCACTGCAACCTCTGCCTCCTGTGTTCAAGCGATTCTCCTGCCTCAGCCTCCCAAGTACCTGGGATTGCAGGTGCCTGCCACCACGCCCAGCTAAGTTTTGTATTTTTAGTAGAGATGGAGGTTTCACTATGTTGGCCAGGCTGGTTTTGAACACCTGACCTCAAGTGATCCATCCGCTTTGGCCTCCCAAAATGCTGAGATTACAAGTGTAAGCCACCATGCCTGGCCTACTTTATCATTTTTTAAGGTGAAATGTAGATATGGAAAGTTCAAAGTACCCCTGCCCTATTCACTGTGCTGCCTCTTCAAGGCCTTGCCCTTGCTTCCCAGGGCTCAGAGGAGCTGCTGCACTGGGGAGAAATGTCCCCAGCAAGAAGCACTGTGTGGAGTCAGCAAGTACTAGAAAAGAATGGAGACATTTTCCTTTACTTCTTATAGTTTGCTTTTTAACACATTTTTTTTCCAAATTGGTGGACTTTTTAAACATTGGCACAGGCTTTATGACACTCTTAAAATTTTGTTAAAAGAAGAATTTTGGACAAATTAAATTCAATGAGCAAAGAATGATTCATGAACAGGCAGCCCTGAAAATAGGCAGATTTATGGACAGAATTCCCTTTATAGGGAAAGGAGACAAGGGGCAGCTCTGGTGGTTACAGCCTGGCCTCGGCCCTATTTGAGCCTAGTCTGATCAGCAGGCCATGACTGACTGAAGCTCAGCTGCTGTGATTGGCTGAGACTCAGTTGTTTGTTTGTTTGAGTGGTAAAGTAATTGCGTTTTTTGCCTTGTTGGAATTTGCTGTTTGATATTGGAATACATTCTTAAATAAATGTGGTTGTGTTATATATCTTTTTGATGGGCATTTCTCTCTTTATTTTATTTTATTATTTTTTTGCTAATGACTTATTACTTGCTGTTTATTTTAGACTATGGCAATGATGTTAGACAAAAAGGAAATTCAAGTGGTATTTTTATTTGAGTTCAAAATAGGTTGGAACATCAATAACGCATTTGGTGCAGGAACTGCTAACAAATGTACAGTGCAGTGGAGGTTCAAGAAATTTGGCAAAGGAGACAAGAGCCTTGAAGATGAGGAGTATAGTAGCCGGCCATCAGAAGTTGACAACGACCAACTGAGAACAATCATCGAAGCTGATCCTCCTACAACTGCATGAGAAGTTGCTGAAGAACTCAACGTCAACCATTTTACAGTCATTCTGCATTTGAAGCAAATTGGAAAGGTGAAAAAACTCTACAAGTGGGTGTCTCATGAACTGAGTGAAATTTTAAAAATTGTCATTTTGAAGTGTTGTCTTATTCTACACAATAATGAACCATTTCTTGATCGAATTGTGACATGGGACAAAAAGTGGATTTTTTATGACAACCGGCAATGACCAGCTCCATGGTTGAACCAATAAGAAGCTCCAAAGCACTTCCCAAAGCCAAACTTGCTCTAAAAAAGGTCCTGGTCACTGTTTGGTGGTCTGCTGCCGGTCTGATCCACTACAGCTTTCTGAGGCCCGGTGGAACCATTACACCTGAGAGGTATGCTCGGCAAATCAATGAGACGCACTGAAAACTGCAATGCCTGCAGCCGGCACTGGTCAACAGAGAGGGCCCAATTCTTCTCCATGACAACGCCTGACTGCACATGGCACAAGCAACACTTCAAAGGTTGAACTAATTGGGTCACCAAGTTCTGCCTTATCGCTGTATTTACCTGACCCCTCGCCAACTGACTACCACTTCTTCAAGCATCTTGACAAACTTTTGCAGGGAAAACGCTTCCACAGCCAGCAGGATGCAGAAAATGCTTTCCAAGAGTTTGTTGAATCCCCAAGCTAGGATTTTTATTCTACAGGAGTAAACAAACTTATTTCTCATTGGCAAAAATGTGTTGATTGTAATGGTACCTCTTTTGATAATAAACATTTGTTTGAGCCTAGTTACAATGTATAAAATTCATGGTCCAAAACCTCGATTAGTTTTGCACCAACCTAATACAAAAGCACCCTCCTACATTAGGCTGCCAGATTTTTTATGTATTAAGTTAGAGGGGGACACACAATAGGGAGGCAGCCTCAGGCCTAATTGTAGTTTAGTTACAGTTTTAACATTGGGATACAGTTGTGCTGTTGATTAGTTTAAAGGCTCTTCTCTCTGAAAATGAAACAGATGCATTCACATAGGCAGATGCCATTCCCCTGGAAGCTGGCATACGGGCAATTTCCATAAGACATCTTGTTTCCATAATACACATCAGTGTCCTGAAGCTATGGAAAATCACCAAAAGCTGAAAGGCACCAGAGCCATTAGGGGGAACAGAAATGCCTCTGCCATGTGCTTGCTTCAAGGTAGCTCCTAAAATTGATGTGTTGAGTTTTATGGACGCCTAGCAAGGCTCGCTGTGTACTGGGGTCTCATCGCAGCACTTTGTAAATGTGACTTCAATCCCCATAGCAGTCCCACAAGGCAGGTCCTGCTATTATCTCCAGTTGGGAAGAGGAAATCTAGGCACGGAGAGGCTAAAAGCCTTACCCAAGAACACAGTGCTCCTAAGTGGCCGAGGTAGGGCTTTGGCCCAGAGGCATCTCTTAAACATCACATCATGGTGTTGACAAGCAAAGTCCAAAATAAGAACATGCACTTTCTGAAAACATGCATGTCATGGGAAAGGCTTCTATGAGGGTGGAAGTCAATGCTAAGCAGAGGTAACTCTTGTCAGAATCTTTTCATTATGTAATATCAACTATGACTCCCCATCACCACCATAGAGGCCACCATCTCAGAGTGTTAAGTGACCAGCAACACCAGCGGTAGGGAGAATAAATCTCTTAAGGAAAGAAACCCCAGGTCTTCGTCTCTTTTTAGAGCAAAAGAAATAAGAAGAATTGGCAAAGTAGGGTCTGGGGAAGGCTTGGTTTCATTATATTCTGAATCCTGAGCCAAAAGGGTCTTCATGACTTATTGCTGTCAGACTGACGGTTATTTCTTTGTTATTTAAAGTGTTCTTCCATAGGACAGGAGGGTCCACACTGCAGTCTCAGGTTCAAGCTCTAACCACATGTTTATCACCTGGTGCACTTTCTTTACCTTGTGGGCCTGCTGATCCCAAAGAGTGGTGCTTCCTGGGCTTTTCTTATGCAGAGAGAGCCCTGTAAACTGTAAACGCTGGAATGGAATTCTCTGAGGCAAACAACATTCTGGTTTGTCCTGAAGTGAAGGGGTTCTGGGAACAAGAGACCTTCAGTGCTAAAACTGGGAAAGTCCTGGGCAAACTAGGGTGAGCTCTAAAAAGTGCTCATATTTAATGGCAATGGATTTATAGCTGTTAATCTGTCCTCTAACCTTAGCCTACTTGTGACAAATACTGTAAAGACTACATATCAGCTACTTGGTTGAAGGGAAGAGAGGGAAGTAAAACCCTCTCTGGTATCAAGCCATATCCACCCAGGCTCTTGAACTGTTTGATGACATGTGGACTGCCATGAACATTCCTTGGATGAAAAGGGAGCAGGCAAGAATTCCTGACAGAAAGTTCTGTTTCACAGCTGCCTCACTGCATCTAGCCCTCTGCAGCTGGCCATAGGTACCAAGTAGATGGTATGCCATAAAACGAGCATACTTCACTCGGCCCAGCTTTCCCTACAGCTCACCTCTCAGCCCACTCATCAGCTCTTCATTCCATGAGTAGAGCAAAGTGCACATCCACTGTCTTGCCATAAGACTCCCAGGTACGGATATCCTAGAAGTGAATCACAGGGTGTTGTCTGTTTCCAGTTGATAGACTCAGTTTGAAAGTGTTCCTTTCTCTACAGTTTTCTGGAAGAGATTGTGCAGACTGGGGGGATGGATCCAAGATGGCCGATTAGGAGCAGCTCAGGATTACAGCTCCCAGCAAAAGTGCAGAGGGTGAGTGAACACTGCATTTCCAGATGGATTTTTATTGCCCACAGAGCAGGAGATTCCCAGGTGGAGGAGCCCCACGGGTCGCCAGCGCGGCTGTTTTGGCCTGTGTAGCTGTCCTGGCTGGCGCCCCAGCACAGCGGTTCTCCGTACAAAATACAAGGGTCCCAGGCACCGTTTTAGCTGGTGATTGGAACTCTGGGAAGACGGAGCCGTCCATTCATCTGATAGAAAAGGAGACTGAAACAGGGAGCCAGGCCAGGAGATTCCCCAGCAAAAAAGCACCACAAATCTCAGCACAGCTGTTTCAGCCAGCACAGGCACAGTGGGTCACCGCATGGGAAATCACACAGATCCCGGCGCCTTTTCAACAGGGGACTGGAACACCTGGGAGACAGTCGACCGTTCACTCTGAGGCAGAGAGCCAGGTGATCAGGCTCGGCTGGTCCCACCCCCACAAAAAAACAGCAATCTGAAACGCTGTGGATTGAGAATTTCACAGCAAGCACAGCTGAACCTGGGATGGTCCAGCTCTGTGGGGGAGGGGCGTCCGCCATTACCGAGGCAGTCCACCTCTATGGAGGCAGCCTGCCATTGCCGAGGCAGCCCACCATTACAGAGAGAGTCTGCCATTATAGAGGTGGGCCGCCATAGCCAAGGAAGTTCTAACTATACCCATATAAACAGGACTGCAGGGAAGTTCACACGGCAGCTGGGTGGAGCCCACAGCTACTCAGCAAAGCCTCTGTAGGCAGACAGTGACTAGGCTGCCTCCTGGCAGGGCAGGGCAGCCCTGAAAAAAGACAGCAGGACAAGAGAAACTCATAAACAAAGCCCTAAATCCCCGGGACAGAGTACCTGGGGAAAAAAAAAAAGGGGGGGGTTTATGAGTTCTGCTGCAGCAGACTTAAACATATCTGCCCAGCAGCTCTGAATGAACAACAGAGCTCACAGCTCAGCACGTGAGCTCCTATAAAGGGCAGACTGTCTCCTCAAGCAGCTCCCTGACCCCTGTATATCCAAAGAGTCACCTCATAAAGGAGAGCTCAGACTGACATCTGGCGGGTATCCTTCTGGGACAAAGATAGCAGAAGAAGAAACTGGCAGCAACCCTTACTGTTCTGCAG
>CAUYLG010034824.1:0-38493 GCA_963573385.1 Cacajao melanocephalus | reverse complement strand
TGCTCAGGTCCTCGTGGTTCTCACAGGGCCAAGATTCCTGGATTTCGGTGGGGGAGTGGGCTTAGGCTGTGGCGGGAGTGATCCAGCGTAGTAAACATGGCAGGAACACAGGCCCCAGACCCACGTGAAAGGGAACAGAGACCGTAGCCTGGAGAGCATCCCAAGTCTGAGCTGGGGGGAGGTTAAGGAGAGGGTAGAGAGGCGAGAGATGAGTGATCTGGGAGCCCCAGTGCCCAGGATCAAGATTCCAAACACAGGACCTTGGCAGGGCTGCTGCCTGTTTCCCAGCCCAGGTCCCCCCTATTAGGTAACCTCGGGCCACTTGCCCACTGCACCACTCTTGAGCCCTTTTTTTCTCTACAGGGAAAGAGGGTAATTTCTAAATCATAAGGCTGTCATGAGGTAATGTATTTAAAACAACAAACTGTGCAAAGCCTACAGAAGGCATGCCAAAAAAAAAAAATCCTGAAGAACTAGTTTAGTGCTTGACATGAACTTGCATTTAGAAAATTTAATTGAAATGAACTGCGTTTAAGCAGGTTGACTCAGCCTCCAAAGAGGCAGAATGTCTACAGGTGGAGGAGGGAGCTTCAGAAACTTTGATCTCACTGCCTGTTCTCATTCCTCTTGCCCTTGATGGTTTTCACAGCATGTCATCAGCTGTTGACACGTGGACGGATATGTCCCTGCCTATGCAATGTCTTTGCCTTGCGATGTCTGAATGGATGGATGAAGACTAAAGGGACAGCAGGGATGGAAGCCACGTGGCCGTGGCATTTGGGGAGCAAAGGCCACCCTCCAGACTTCAGAGCAAATGCAGTAATCCAGTGGAACATGCGAAATTGAGCCTGGCTCCCATTTTGTTTGCCCTATGCAGGTCATACATTTTTTAAATTACTCGAAGATCCCACATAAGCATTTTGTGCCTCTCACTATTTGAGTACTTGGGGTATGCCGAGATTTCTGCATAATTTCTGTGTTTTATCTTTACACTGGCTCTGTGAGGTAGATGCAATGAGTCTCATTTTATGGATGAGGAAGGTGATGTTCTGAGAGATGAATATGATTCTTATAACCACACAGGAGGCCAGTGGCAGAGCGGGGACTCAAGCCTGGATCTGGCAGATTCCAGAGTTCCTAAGCCCTCGGCTGTAGACTTAGCGTCATATAAGTGTACCTAAGAGCTAGAAGCTGGTAAGCCCCCACAAAATAAAAAAGAACCAATTAATTCCACTATCAGTTATTTATAAATTCAGAAACTAGTTGAAAAGAAAGGAAAAAAATCAATGACAAATGTTTTCAGGATGCCTACTCTTTCATATGCCTTGAAGATGCCATCAAACTCCCTTGGGCAAACCCCCCTCTTCACACAAGTGCCAGGGTAAGAACAGGGCCCCTCGAATGCCTACAGCACACCCCCGCCCGCAAGCCAAGGGTTGACTGGCTCCTTGAGCTACAGCCAGACCTTCAAATGAGGCTTGTCCCTGGTGACTAGCAGCTCTGCAGAATCCTGCTCATCTGTAGGAACTACGGGGCTTTGTTGTCACGCACCTCCAATGCTAGCGCCTTTCCCTCAGCTCACCCTCAGAATTCTCCACCCTACCATCTTCTTCCAGGAATATTCCAAGAATGTAGAGTAATGGGAAACAGCTAGGCCCCAAATCACTTCCAGTCAAATTTTATATTAGCACCCTCAAACTGTGGTTCTTCCTAAAGATATCCTTTGTGGCTGTCTTCTGTAGAGCCTTGCTAGATTTATATGCTGACAGAACGTTAAAAGTGGGAAAGGTTCTGTTTCCTCATTCATAGTGACCCATCTCCCACCCACAGGGATTCCGTCTTCAGCGCCCCTGACAGGATGGTGACGCAGCCCATGCTTCTTCCTTTGGAAATATAAAATGTTTTACCTCAGAGGGCATTCTGTTCAATATTTCAGAGCTCTGAGTTTTAACAAACTCTTCTTTACACCTACCTGAAATCTGCTCCATTTTTATAATATGTATCCACCAGCAAACCTGTGTTGAGCAGGTTGACATAATATTACAAGTGACATAATATTATAATATGACATAATATTACAAGTGACAGAAAACCTCTCAAATTGACTTACCCTATAAAAGGTATTACTGGAAAAAAAATGGCTTCAAGTGAAGCTTGTCCCAGAGCTCAAAAAAGACCAGGTGATGCTCTCCTTTCACTCTGCCTTCCATGTTGCTTTTAATTTTTATTATTAATTAAACAAAATTTTTTTTTGAGACAGAGTCTCGCTGTGTCACCCAGGCCGGAATGCAGCAGCTCTGTCTCGGCTCACTGAAACCTCCACCTCCCGGGTTCAAGCAAGTCTCCTGCCTCAGTTTCCCAAGTAGCTGAGACTACAGCTGCCTGCCACCACACCTAGCTAATTTTTGTATTTTTAGTAGAGATGGAGTTTCGCCCTCTTGGCCACGCTGGTCTGGAACTCCTGAACTCAGGTGTCCACCCACCTAGACCTCCCAAAGTGCTGGGATTACAGGCGTGAGCCACCGTGCCCGGCCTCCATGTTGTTTTTCCACTCCTCCTTAAGCTCTCCTGGCCCTCCTGGATCAATGTGGGTGTGAGCAAAATGGCTGCCGCAGAGCAGGCCTCTTACCTCACCCTCCAGGAGAACTAAGAGGAACCCTTCTGCTGGCACCTGGCACAACTCCCAAGACTCTCTTAACTGGCTCACATTGGGTCATGTGCCCATCTCTGAACCAATCACTGCAACCAGAGATATGAGCCACGGAGCTAGGGTAGGAATGTCTAACTCACCTGCACCAAAAGACTTGAAAGAGGGGTAGATTCTCTAAAGGAAAATGAGGTCACCGTTGGCAAGAGAAGGTGGGAATAAATGCTGGTCAGGAGCCCACAAATGTCTCCTACCATTCTTTGCTTTTTGACAGCCATCATGCTGGTTACTGAGGGTGGCAAGTTGAGTGAAACTCAACCCCTATCTAAAGAAGCCAGTATGCTTTGGGAGGCCGAAGCAGGCAGATCATGAGGTCAAGAGATCGGGACCATCCTGGCCAACATAGTGAAACCCTGTCTCTACTAAAATTACAAAAAAATTAGCTGGATGTGGTGGCGCAAGCCTGTAGTCCCAGCTACTCGGGAGGCTGAGACAGGAGAATTGCTTGAACCCGGGAGGCAGAGGTTGCAGTGAGCCGAGATTGTGCCACTGCACTCCAACCTGGTGCCTGGCGACAGAGTGAGACTCTGTCGCAAAACAAACAAACAAGCAAACAAACGCCAATATCTACACGGGGACAGAAAAACAAATACTGCATGTTCTCACTTGTAAGTGGGAGCTAAACATCGAGTATACATGGACACAGAGACGGGAACAACAGACAGCAGGCCAACTTGAGCATAGCGGGAGGGTGGAGGGAGAGGATGGGAAAACTACCTATCAGGTTCTATGCTTATTACCTGGGTGGTAAAATAATCTGTACATCAAACCTCCATGACACATGGACACCATTTATCTATATAACAAACCTGCACATGTAACCTTGAACCTAATAATAATAATAAAGAGAAACCAGTAGCTTGGTGGGAACACTCATTACTACTGTATAAGGTTCATATCAGTGCTGGTGTCACATTCTGGAGTAGAGAAAATATGTCCTTTTTTTATTGAGGGATGTTCCAAGCATCTGAAGACACCTTGCCCACCTCTTCAAAATCTCCCCTAAGTTAAACAGCCCTGGCATATCCAGTTTTAAGCCCTCTGACTTGGTTGCAAGGCTCAGACTATGACAGTTCCCTCCTGGGAACAATAAGGAACACAGTGCACAGAATTGAACCTGATCTCCAGAAACAACGGGACTGCCTTAGGCTGGGATCCCCAGCAATAAAATCTGCGATGAGGATTGATATTGAAAGGTCAAAAACTAAAAGCATTCCCCTCAAAAACTGGAATAAGACAAGGATGGCCACTCTTACTGCTACTATTCAACATAATACTGGAAGTCCCTGCCAGAGCAATCAGGAAAGAGGAAAGAAAAAAAGGCTTCCAAGTAGGAAAAGAATAAGTCAAACTCTCTCTCTTCACTGGTGATATGATTCTTTACCTAGAAAACCCTAAAGACTATGCCAAAAGGGTCCTGGAACTGACAAATGAATTTAGTAAAGTTTCAGGATACAAAATCAATGTACAAAAACTAGTAGCTTTTCTATATACCAGTGACATTCAAGCTGAGAGCCAAAGCAGGAACACAATCCCATTTACAACGGCCACAAAAAAGTTACCTAGGAATACATCTAATCAAGAAAGTGAAAGATCTCTACAAAGAGAACTATGAAGCACTGCTGAAAGAAATCATAGATGACACAAACAAATGGAAAAACGTTCCATGCTCCTGGATTAGAAGAATCAATATTGCTAAAATGGCCATACTGCCCAAAGCAATCTACAGATTCAGTGCTATTCCTATCAAGATATCAACATCATTCTTCACAGAACTAGAAAAAAAAATTCTAAAATTCGTATGCAATAAAAAGAAAACAGCCCAAAGAGCCAAAGTAAACCTAAGCAAAAAGAACAAATCCAGAGGCATCACATTACCAAACTATACTGTAAGGCCACAGTAACCAAAACAGCATGGTACTTGTACAAAGATACATGGACCAATGGAACAGAACAGATAACTCAAAAAGAAAGCCACACACCCACAGTCAACTGATCTTCAACAAAGCCAACAAAAGTAAGCAATGGGTAAAGAACTCCCTATTCAATAAATAGTGCTGTGATAGTTGTCTAGCCACATGCAAAAGAATAAAACTGGACCCCTACCTTTTGCCATATACCAACATTAACTCAAGATGAACTAAATATTTAAATCTAAGACCTCAAACTATAAGAATCCTAGAGGAAAACCTAGGAAACACCATTTTTGATACCAGTCTTGGGAAAGAATTTATGACTAAGTCCTCAAAACAATTGCAACAAAAACAAAATGGACAAATGGGACATAAATACACTAAAGAGCTTCTGCAATAGCAAAAGAAACTATCAACAGAATAAACAGAAACCTACAAAATGGGAGAAAATATTCATAAACTATGCATCCAACAAAGGGCTAATATCCAGAAACTATAAGGAACTTAAACAATTAAACCAGCAAAAACAAATAACTCCATTAAAAAAATGGGCAAAAAACATAGACACTTCTCAGAAGAAGACATACAAATGGCTAACAAACATATTTTAAAATGCTCAAGATTACTAATCATCAGAAAGATGCAAATCATAACCACAATGAAATATTTCACACAAGACAGAGTGGCTATTATTAAAAAGTCAAAAACAACGAAAACTGCTGAGGGTGCAGAGAAAAGGGTATGCTTAAACACTGTTGGTGAGAATAGTAATGAGGTCAGCCACTGTGGAAAGCATTTTGAAGATTTCTCAAAGAAATCCTCCCTCTCCTCCTCCTCCTTCTCCTCCTCCTCCTCCTCCTTCTCCTTCTCCTCCTTCTCCTCCTCCCTCTCCTCCTCCTTCTCCTCCTCCTCTTCTTCCTCTCTCTCTCTCTCTCTCTTCCTCTCTCACCATGTGATCTCTGCATATGATGGCTCCCCTTCGCCTTCCACCATGAGTGGAAACAGCCTGCAGCCCTCCCCAGAAGCAGATGCTCACACCATGCTTGTTGTACAGCCTGCAGAACTGTGAGCTGAATGAACTTTCTTTCTTTGTAAATTACACAGCCTCAGGTATTCCTTTATAGAAACACAAATGGACTAAGCAGGTGTGAACTCCCTGGCACCCTAGCCTGCCCCAAGCACAGGCCAAACACAGCCCTGAGGCCAGAGCAGCCACAGGTAGACAGGTGGGGAAGCTGTGGTCTGAAGGACAAAGACCCCACTCGATCAGTCAATAGTTTGTGCCGGGCACAGTGGCTCACACCTATAATCCCAGCACTTCGAGAGGCTGAGGCAAGAGGATCACTTGAGTCCTTCTTGCAATAAGAAGTTATTGGCCTTAAGGGGAGCATCAGTGGAGAGGGAACCTGAAAGTCACCAGCAGCACTTGTGACAGGGACTATGACTCCCCTCAAGCTGGACGCTCGCTCCACTTCTACACAGACAATGTTAGCACCCAGACATCTTATAAGCTGAAACTGTGGTTTCAGAAGATAAACAGCCCATAGCTTGATCCCACAGAGCATTTAATGCCCCAAAACTCCCCATCACTCTATCCTGTACCTGTGCCCTCGGGTTTTGAATTAAATGTTACGTCATGCATTCCTCCCTGGAAATTTTCACTATTGTGGTTTCAACCCAAGACTCCAGCCTGTTGAAATCACCCAATCTCTTGATTGGATCACGCACAGCACTAACGCTGCCTCCACGCTTCCATCATGACCAAGCCTGAAATGCTGCCTCTTGTCTTTTTGTTTTCTACAACTTTTTATGACACAAGTTATACCTATTCATAATCAAAATTCATTAGAAAAATTAAATCAGTGAGATGAAGGAGAAAAAATCACCTATTATCCCATCACCCAGAGGTAGCTGCTGTTAATGTTGTAGTTTATTTTCTTATAAAATTTTATGAAGGCATAAAAATATTTTTTTCTACAAAAATGGGATCATATGATATATTGCTGTATTGTAATTTGCTTTTTAACTCTTAAAAATGTAGAGTGTGTGTTCACAAATTATTTTATACTCCTCCCTCCAGAAGGTGAAGTTTAATTCTCTTTCCCTCAAATACGGACTGGGCTTAGTGCCTCACTTCTCACATATAGAAAAGAAAAACATAATAGCGTTATAGTGGAAAAATCTGGCAAACACCACCTTAACCAAGTGCTCAGGATAAAATGGCCACTGATGAGTCAGGTTGATATCACCTGCTCCCTGCTGGGATGCAGTGAGAAGGGCACTTCACCTCAGTGGTAATATTCTTCCCCAATACCCGGAACCCTGTCCAATCTTGAAAAAACTTCAGACAAACCCCAATTGAGAGACAGCTTCCAAAACACCTGATCAGACTTCTTCAAAAGTGTCAAGATCACGAAAACAAGAAAAGACAGAAACAGCCACAGATTGGAGAATACTAGGAGACATGACGACTAAGTGTGACGTGATATCCCAGACTGGACCCTGCAACAGAAAAAGAGCCCTCATGGAAGACTGGCAAATCTGAATGAAGTTGATAGTTTAATAAAGAAAATTATATGGTTACCAATATCTTAGCTTTGATAAATCATGGTTATGCAGGATGTTAACATTCAGAGAAGCTGACATGAAAGGTATACAAGAACTCTGTGCAATCTTCACAACTGTACTATAAATCTGAATGGATTTCAAAATAAAAATATTTTTATTAACAAATATCTACGTACTAAACATCTTTCCAGTTCAATAGAGATCCACAATAACATTTCTGATGACTGCCTAGCATTTTATTATTTAGAGATAAAAAATTTTACTTAATCAATATCTAATCCCCCACCCCCGATGTTTCTATTTTAACAACACCAGAATGATAATTCTCTTAAATCTCCTTTGTGCACTTGCCTTTAATAAATTTCAAAAGGTAGAATTTCTGGGTGCAGTCTCTTTTCCAGTGTCTGGGAATACCTGCACCATTACTACCTAAAAAGCTTGTCTAAGGTGCAGTTGCTCAGACCACCCCCTAGATGTGCTGAACTCAAATATCTGGGTGTATAGGCCTAGGAATCTGCATTGTCACAAGCAGGGCCAAAGATTGTCATAGGCAGTGTTGTCTGGGAAGTACTGCTTTGGTATTTGACAAAAATACTTAAAGGGGGTTACAGATGCCATGGTTGGCCCATGCCCTCCACAAGGCCTGCACTGATACCCCAAGTGCCAACTGGACTTTTGTAGGTGGGGAAGCTGTGGTCTGAAGGATGAAGAACTCTGTTAATCAGTCAATAGTTAATTTGGGCCAGGCACAGTGACTCACACCTATAATCCCAGCACTTTGAGAGGCTGAGGCGAGAGGATTGCTTGAGCCCAGGAATTCGAGACCAGCCTGGGTAACAAAGTGAGACCCTCATCTCCTCATCTCTACAAAACAAAACAAAAAATCCAGGCGTGGTGGTCACACCTGTAGTCCCAGCTGCTTGGGTGCTGAGGTAGGAGGATCACTTCAGCCTGGGAGGTCGAGGCTGCAGTGAGCCATGTTCAGGTCACAGCACTCCAGCCTGAGTGACAGAGCAAGACCCTGTCTCAGAAAAGAAAAGGAAACAAAAAGAAAAGAAAAAAAGTTAGTCTGGGGCTGTAGGCTCTGCAGAGTGTGCTGAGGGAAACAGTGGCTGCAGCCACGGCAGTGAGCTTCGCTCTTTTAAAATCCAGGAGCAGAGCTAAGTGGGAGAAGCGGGAGCTGGTAGCTGCCCATCATCTCAGACTTCCTCCCCTCCACAAACCCAGGAGCTGCTGGTGGACATCACCTTCCTTCCCTGGGCTTGAGAAAAGAGGAGGGTGATGCTTCCATTTGTCAGAAAAGTGGTCCTTCCAGCCTCCTGGGTGATCAACTCATGCTGAATTGCCTGGGACTTCTTCCGTTTTCACTGAGAGTCCTGCATCCTGGGAAACCCTTTAGTCTCAGACAGACCTGGGCATGTGGTCACCTGAAGTGACCCAGAGAGAACTCTGGGCCCTAAATCGGACATCCATCCCTACCCAATCACGAGGATAGAACAAATCCCACAGCTCTGAGGCTGGAGGGTTAGCCAAGGGGAGAAATCCAAGATGCTCCTGAGCCCTCAATCTGCCTGTTTCCACAGCACGTCACTACCTGCTTCCAACACCCACTACGTGCTATGTTGTCTGTGTGGACAGCTGTCTCACCCCTCTAGTCTCCTTCTAGGCATCAGCCGATACTCAAATATCGAAATTCAGTCCCACGATCACCTCCTCCAGGTAGCCTTCCTTTCTCTCCACAGGCTGGGTTAGATGACAATGCCCCTGTGCTCCTCTTTTCAGGGAGCACTCAATCTCTTTCCAGGAGAGAATTCCAAACACTAAATTCCTATTCTCCCACTTAACAGTCATATGACAACGGGTAAGTGACTTAACCTCTCTGAGCCTCAATGATAGTACCTACCTCCTAAAGGGAATGTGGGATTAGATTCAGTGAGATCATGTATATGCATACGTGACTCCAGTCAGAGGAGATCCAGGTGTTGTGAGGCCTGAGGCTTACACAACTCAGGACCTTTCTTTAACTGAAAAAGCCCATAAAATTACCAGTACAAAATTAGGTAAGAAAATAAATACCTAGGATAAGAAATGGCAATGAATTATAAATTTTGAAAAGCTGACTGATATGATTTGGCTGTCCCCACCCAAATCTCATCTTGAACTGTAGTTCCCATAGTCCCCACCTGTAGTGGGAGAGACCTGGTGGGAGGTAATTGAATCATGGGGGCAGTTACCCCCCTGCTGTTCTCGTGATAGTGAGTGACTTCTCACGAGATCTGATGGTTTTGTAAGGAGCTCTTCCCCCTTTTGCTTCACACTTCTCTGTCCTGCTACCCCATGAAGGAGATGTTTATTTCCCCTTCTGCCATGATGGTAATTTTCCTGAGGCTTCCCCAGCCATGATGAACTGTGAGTCAGTTAACCATTTTTCCATTATAAATTACACAGTCTCAGGTATGTCTTTATTAGCAGTGTAAGAACGGACTCATACATACCCGAGAAATTACAATATTGAAGCAATAGCATGTCATTTTTATTAAATAACTGTCCCCTCTAAAATACTTTTTTGCCTGAATTTCTTGGCTGCATTCTCTTTGATTACTTCATGACATGGCAAGTTTATAATGTTATTTTTCTCTAAAGCCAATAGATGGATAATTCAGACTTTACCACAGTTCATCAGCTATTTTTATTACCAATAATTTTTTTAAAGTTTCTTGTAGCTTTACAACTCATCATTGGTAAGGTCATGGACATTTTTAGGACTATTGTCAAATTTGGGAGTCTTCTCTGAAGCCAGCAGGTTTCAGGTTTTGCGTTTTCTTATGCCGTGACCCATCTTTAACTATGCTTTGGGTTGAAGATGTTCATTAACCAGTTTGTCATTCATATCACCATCACGGTGGCACACTAGGAGGACAACAGCATCACATCTGACAAGAGATAACATCCATTGTGATGAGACGTTGAGTAAAACAGAATCCTTCACTCACAACTTCATGTGTCCAGTAATGGGGGGAAATGTCCTCAGAACATATTTCAGACCTTGTTTTTCCTCCTTCCACCATGCAGTTCTATTGTGAGTGCTGTGGCTTGTGCCTCAGATCCTGTGACGACTTGTGACCCACACCCCCCAGTCACAGTGCCAGATGAGTCAGCTGTGTGGGTGGCAATCCAATTCTTGGAAGTCATTCTTACACTGGGACATGCAGCATCACTTAGCTAAGCCCCAAAGTGACCGTGAACCACACCCCTCCCCACTCAACGGCCTGAGTGGCCAGTTCCTCTCCACCTTGGCCAGAGTCCTGAACTGCCTGTGACTACTGCAAGTGCACCTCACCCTAAGGGCAGTGTGACAAAGCAGGCAACAGAGTAGAGACACACGGTGGTTTTCATGGGTTGTGTTTAAAATACCTTTTGCTTTTGCAAAGTTACAAACACAAGGCACCCTGGGAACACTTCCCAGGGCCTTGGAAGAAGCCTGTGTAAGGGAAAGGGCCTCAAACTTGTATGTAGCTAGCTTCACGAAGGTCAGTGCTTCCAGCTACAGGTGACAGAAAATCCAGTTCAGAGTGGCTCCCAAAAGAAGAAATCTTACTGGCATACATAAGTGAAATCAGAAATGAGCAGTCTGAGGAATCCATCCAGTGGTTCCTCATGTTCACCAGGGACCCAGGCTGTCTCTGCATTTCCTCTCTGCCTTCTGCAGACCTAGCTTTGTCCTACACCTGGATCTCCTCGTGTGCTTGAGGTGGCTGTCAGGAACCATCTGTCTTTCTGCCCCCTTCGAGAACTACACAGACCTTCAGCCAGCCTCTACCTGAGTCTCACTGGCCCAAAATGGGTCACTCACTGGTCCTAAAGCGATAATAGACCAGGCCATAGGGATTACTTCCAGGCCATCAAGTCCGTGCCTGGAGTTGAGATCAAGGCTCTGATCCCTGCTGCTACCCTCCATGGGGATGGAGGAGCCAAGCTCTTAGTCTCACAGAGGTCAGAGGTCATCCACTGTCAGTAGCCTACAGGGTTATTTTCAACACTGTTTCTGTGGAAAGATGCCTTTGGAGCTCCAAACCATCCATTTATACTTTTGTTTATTAAATAAGCTTGTACAGATGCTTACTGGGGCCAGGCCCTGTGCTATAAACTGGGAAATCAAGATAGGACTCAGATAGAGTCCTCACTCTCCAGTAAACGGTCTAGTTCAGGAGAAATGAGAGTGGACCGCTGAAACAAAGAATCAGAAGGTTAGCCTAAGCACAAAAGAAGGTCCAGGAAAAACCCCAGAGGGAAAGACCATTAGATCATCTTCAAGGGGAGAGGGTGAGGGAGAGGCTGGGGCAGATGGAATGATCCACCTGTGCAAAGGCCTAGGGCGTAGACAAGGAGCATGTGGCTCCACACGGCTGCAGGACGGGAGGACTGGGTGCCTGCAGGGAGGAACTGCCTCCCACCTTCTGGCTCAAAGTGGGCACATCATGCAAGTGTTTGTGTGGGGTTTGGGCCTGGGCTTCATCCTAAAGGTGATGAGTGGTCAATGAAGATTATTCAGTCAGAGAGCAACACAGATAAATTCAATTTAAAAGCCTGCTTTTTAAAGTAGGTGTGGAGGAGGGATAGGAGGAACATCAGTTAGAAGGTGAGCAGAAATTATTTCAAAGTCTGTTTAGTTGGCTAGAGTGTTATTCCCTCTGAAACAGACGCTCCCCAACTCCCCAACACACATACACACAAGCATCTGTACACACACAGACACAGACACACACACACATATACACACATGCACCTGCACACACACACACACACACACACACACACACGGAGCGTCTACCAACCACTCCTGAGAGAACTCTAAAAATCACCAAAAATAGCTTCTCTCCCAGTGTGGGGCCATTTGTCAGCCAGCTCACAGCTACTAGTGTGTAAGTGTATTAGTGTGTATGTGTGTGCATGTGTATGTGTGTGCACATGCGTGTGTGTGTGTATTGGGGGTTGGTAAGGGCTGATCCGCAGCAGCTTTTCCCTCTCACTGCTTGGTGCTCAAACTCTCTGCAAAGAAACCTGGACTCATGTATGAAACAGACGCTGAGCCCATGGCGTCCCCTCGAAACCCCTCTGTCCCTTGAAAACACTGAGATGGGGGAAGATAAGGACTGGAGAGAGAGAGTACCAGCTTTGCACGTAGTCACTGTATTATCTTGAGACAGATATTTCTGATTCCTCATGTATCAAATGGGAAAGAGTATTCTCAGTTCTGCCTACTTCCTGGGAGACTAAGAGGAAACTAAGAGAATAAATTGCTGAAATGGAAGAGCTAAACGTTTCCTTTTAGGAATGTCTGTATGGAACAGGCATATGGCAATATTAATGACATTTAATTTTTTTGTTATGTGTGTGAATAGCATTGATTGAGTACTGTCTTTGAGCCAGACAATTTCATCAACTCTTCTAATTCTCAAATGACCGCTAAGGAAGGGGGCAACCTGAGGGGTTAAGCAATGTCCTCACAGTCACAGGGCTGGTTAGGGGCGAAGCCGGGATTCTAACTCAGCACTCTTTGGCTCCAGTGGTACCCTACTGTTACCACCCCAGACTGTCAGCTGAGAACAACTTAGAAGTTTTATGATTTGCGCTCCAAACAAAATCTAAACCAGAATGGCGTATACCATTTCCACACTCTTGGGAAAAACAGGAGGTCCCCACATATCAGGTACATATTTGGAGCAAACCAAGAGTTAACAGGATCTGACTTTGGAAGAGTAAGAGTGACTTCCAGGGGCAGAGCAAGATGGCAGAATAGAAGGCTCCACCCATCATCGCCCCAAGCAAGGACACAAATTTAAAAACTATCTAAACACACACAAAAAAACACCTCGATAAGAGCCAAAAATCAGGTGAGCACTAAAAACAGTTTTTTTCCTACCTCTGAAGGGTAAGTCCCAGGCCAGACAGCATTTAGGACTAATTGACTGAAGAGCCCTTGGACCTGGAGGGAACACTGCTGGTAGCTTGGCAATATTCTCTAAGGGCCTGTGATGGCCACAGGGTGAGGTCCCTTTGACAGTGGAAAGAGAAGGGAAGAGTGGGAAGGACTGTGTCTTCTAGTTTGAGTGACAGCCCAGCCACAGTACAATAAAACACCAGGTGGTCTCCTATGGTTTTTGACTCTGGTCTCTGGCTCCTGCACGGTACCTCCATACCTGCCCAGGGCCTAGAATAACTCACCACCCTAAAGGAAAAGGCACAGGCTTGACTGGCTTTGCCACCTGCTGACTGCAGAGCCCCAGGGCCTTGAGTGAACATAGGCGGTACCCAGGGAGTGGTTACAGCAAGCCCTGGGTGAGATCCAGCACTGTGCTGGCTTCAGGGCTGTCTAAACACAGTACTAGTGGTGGTGGCCACAGGGATTCTTGTGTCACTCTACCCCTAGCTTCAGGTGGGTCAGAACAGAGAAAGACACTCATTTGTTTGGGAGAAAGTAAGGGAAGAGAACAAGAGTCTCTGCCTGGTAATCCAGAGAATTGTGGGTCTTCTCCAAGATTAGCAAGGCAGTAAATCTACGGTCTGTAAGGACCACAGCTTTAGTGGGCTTTGGGTACACCTGTCACAATGCCAAAGTCCTTTTGAAAATATGGAAAGCCTTCCTTCCCAAGAAGGATGAGTACAAACAAGCTCAGACGGTGAAGACTACAATAAATAGCTAATTCCTCAAGGCCCACCACAGATAAACATCTACAAGTATCAGGACAATCCAGGAAAACAAGAACTCACCAAATGAACTAAATAAGACACCAGGGACCAATCCTGGGGAAACAGGTATGTGACCTGTCAGAGAATTCAAAATAGCTATTTTGAGGAAACTCAAAGAAATTCAAGATAACAGAGAAAAGGAATTCAGAATTCTGTCAGACAAATTTAACAAAGAAATTGAAATAACTACAAATTAAGCAGAAATTCTGGAGTTAAAAAATGCAATTGTCATATTGAAGAATGCATCAGAGTTTTTTAATAGCAGAACCGACAAAACAGAATAAAGAATTAGCAAGCTTGAAGAGAGGCTATTCGAAAATATAGTCAGTGGAGAAAAAAGAAAAAAAGAATAAAAGGCTGGGCGCAGTGGCTTACACCTGTAATCCTGCACTTTGGGAGGCCGAGGTGGGCAGATCACGAGGTCAAGAGATCGAGACCATCCTGGCCAACATGGTGAAACCCCATCTCTACTAAAAAATACAAAACTTAGCTGGGTGTGGTGGTGCATGCCTGTAGTCCCAGCTAGTCGGGAGGCTGAGGCAGGAGAATTGCTTGAACCTGGGAGGCGGGGTTGCAGTGAGCCAAGGTCGTGCCACTGCACTCCAGCCTGGTGCCTGGTGGCAGAGCAAGACTCTGTGTCAAAAAAATAAATAAATAAAAAATAAAAAACATACCTACAGGATCTAGAAAATAGCCTCCAAAGAGCAAATGTAGGAGTTTTTGGCCTTAAACAGGAGTTAAAGAAAGAGATTGGGGTAGAAGATTTATTCAAAGAGATAATAATAAAGAACTTTCCAAACCTGGAGAAAGATATCAATACCCCAGTACAAGGGGGTTACAGAAAAAGCAGATTTAACCCAAAGAAGACTACCTCAATGCATTTAATAATAAAACTCTCAAAGGTCAAGGATAAAGAAAGAATCCTAAAAGCAGCAGGAGAAAAGAAACAAATCACATACAGTAGGGATCCAATATGTCTGGCAGCAGATTTTTCAGGGGAATCCTTACAGGCCAGGAGAGAGTAGCATGACATATTTAAAGTGCTGAAGAAAAAATCCTTTTATCCTAGAATAGTATATTCTATGAAAACATCTTTCAAAGATGAAGGAGAAATAAAGACTTTCCCAGACAAACAAAAGCTGAGAAATTTCACGAACATCAGACCTACCCTACAAGAAGTGCTAAAAGGAGTACTTCAATCAGAAAGAATATGAGCAATAAGAAATCATCTGAAGGTATAAAACTTATTGGTAATAGTAACTACACACACACACAAAAAAACAGAATAATATAGCAGTATAACTATGGCATGGAAACTACTCTTATCTTAAATAGAAAGACTAAATGATGAACTAACAAAAAAAACTACAACAACTTTTCAAGACACAGACAGTACAAGATATAAATAGAAACAACAAAGTTAAAAAGTGGTGGGACAAAGTTAAAGTGTAGGGTTTTCATTAGTTTTATTTTTCCTTTGCACTTCTTTGTTTATGCAAACAGTGTTGAGTTGTTATCAATTTAAAATAATGGGTTATAAGATAGTATTTGCTACCATCATTGCAACTTCAAATCAAAATATATGCAACAGATAAACAAAAAGTAAAAAGCAGGAAACCAAATCATATCACCTGAGAAAATCACCTTCACTAAGAGAAAGACAGGAAGGAAGGAAAGAAGGAAGAGAAGATTACAAAACAACCAGAAACAAGTGACAAAATGGCAAGAGTAAGTCTTTACTTATTGATAATAACATGTTGATATTGTTGAATGTAAATGAACTAAATTCTCCAATCAAGATATATAGTGGCTGAATGGATTTAAAAAAATAAACTCAATGATTTGTTGCTTACAAGAATGTTGCTTGCAATGATTTGTTGATGACACATATGCACTGAAAATAAAGAATTGGAGAAAGATATTCCATGCCAATAGAAACCAAACAAGCAGGAGTAGCTATACCTATATCAGACAAATTATATTTCAAGACAAAAACTATAAGAGGAGACAAAAAAAGCATCACTATACAATGATAAAGAGGTCATTTAAGAAAGAGGATATAGCAGTTGTAAATATATATGCACACAGTACTGGAGCACACAGATATATAATTCGAGTATTATCAGAGCTAGAGGGATACATCCCAATGCAATCATAGCTGGAAACTTCAACATCCTACTTTCAGCATTCGACAGATCTTCCAGAAAGAAATTCAACAAAGAAACATCAGACTTAATCTGCACTACAGATCAAATGGACTTAATCGATATTTACAGAACATTTCATCCAACAGCTTCAGAATACACATTCTTTTCCTCAGTACATTGATCATTCTCAAGTATAGATTAGGTTACAAAACAAGTCTTAAAACATTCAAAATGTGGTGGCTTATGCCTGTAATCCCAGCACTTTGGGAGGCTGAGGCGACCAGATTACCTGAGATCAGGAGTTTGAGACCAGCCTGGCCAACATGACAAAACCCCATCTCTACTAAAAAAGAAGCTGGGCATGGTGGCAAATGCCTGTAATCCCAGCTACTTGGGAGGTTGAGGCAGGAGACTCACTTGAACCCAGGAGGTGGAGGTTGCAGTGAGCTGAGATTGCACCACTGCATTCCAGCCTGGGTTACAGAGTGAGACTCCATTACAAAAAAAAAAAAAAAAAAAAAAAAGGAAATAATATCAAGCATCTTCTCTGACCATAATGGAATAAAACTAGACTCAATAATGAGAAATTTTGGAAACTATACAAACAGAGGGAAATTAAACAATGTGCTCCTGAATGACCAGTGGGTCAGTGAAGAAATTAAGAAAAAAATTTAAAAATTTCTTGAAGCAAACAATAACAGAAACACAACATCTCAAAACCTATGGGATACAGCAAAAGCAGTACTAAGAGGCAAGTTTATAGCTACCAGTACCTACACCAAAAGAAAAAAAAAGGAAAAATGTCAAATAAACAACCTAATAATGCATGTTAAATAACTAGAACAGCAAGAGCAAACACAAAAATAGTAGAAGAAAAAAAATAATAAAAATCAGAACAAAAATAAATGAAACTGAAATGAAGAAAACAATACAAAAGATCAATGAAACAAAAAGTTGGTTTTTTAATAAGTTAAACAAAATTGACAAACGTTTAGCCAGACTAAGAGAAAAGAGAGAAGCCCCAAGTAAGCGAAATCAGAGATGAGAAAGAACACGTTACAACTGACACTGCAGAGAGTCGAAGGGTTGCTAATGGCTGCCATGAGCAACCACGTGCCAATAACCTGGAAAATCTAGAAGAAATGGACAAATTACTAGAGACGTACAACCTACCAAGATTAAATCATGAAGAAATTCAAACGCTAAACAGATCAGTAACAATAATGAGATTGAAGCCATAATAAAGTCTCCAAGCAAAGAAAAGCCCTAAACCAGTGACTTCACTGCTGAATTCTACCAAACATTTAAAGAATTAATATCAATCCTACTCAAACTATTCTGAAAAATACAGGAGAAGGAAATACTTCCAAACTCATTCTATGAGGCCAGTATTACCTTGATGTTAAAACCAGAGACACATAAAACAAACAAAAAACAATGACAGGCCAATATCTCTGATGACTATTGTTGCAAAAATCCTCAACAAAATACTAGCAAACCAAATTCAACAATACATTAGAAACATTATTCACCATGATCAAGTGAGATTTATCCCCAGGATGCAAGGATAGTTCAACATATGTAAATCAATCAATGTGATACATCATATCAACAGAATGAAGGACAAAATCCATATGATCATTTCAATGGATACTGTAAAAGTATTTGACAAAGTTCAACATCCCTTCATGATAAAAAACCCTCATGAAACTGGGTATAGAAGGAGCATACCTCAACATAATAAAAGCCGTATATGAAAGACCTACAGCTAATATCATACTGAATGGGGAAAAACCGAAAGCCTTTCTCTAGTATCTGGAATATGACAAGGATACCCACCTTAACTGTTATTCAACATAGTACTAAAAGTTGTAGCTAGAGCAATCAAACAAGAGAAAGAATTAAAGGGGAAGGACGAAGTCAAATTATCCTTGTTTGCAGATGATGTGATTTTACATTTGGAAAAACCTAAAGACTCCAACAAAAACTGTTAGAACAGATAAACAAATTACATAAAGTTGTACAATACAAAATCAAAATACAAAAATCAGTAGGATTTCTATATACCAATAGTGAACAACATGAAAAAAATCAAGAAAGTAATCCCATATACAATAGCTACAAATAAAATTAAATACCTAGGAATTAACCAAAGAAGTAAAAGATTTCTATAACAGAAAATATAAAACATTGATGAAAGAAATTGAAGGGGACACCAAAAAAAAAAAAAAAAAGATAGTCCATGTTCACAGATTGGAGAATCAATATTGTTAAAATGTCCTTGGTACCCAAAGCAATCTACAGATTCAGTGCAATCTCTAGAAAAAAACAAAAAAACAAAAAACAAACCAATGACATTCTTCACAGAAATATAAAAAACAACAAACATTTCTATGGAATTACAAATAACATAAAATAGCCAAAGCTGTCCTAAGCAGAAAGAACAAAACTGGAGGAATCACATTACCTGACTTCCAAGTATACTACAGAGCTATAGTAACCAAAACAGCATGGTATAGATACATAGATCAATGGAACAGGATAGAGGACCCAGAAACAAATTCATACGCCTACAGTGAACTCATTTTCAACAAAGGTGCCAAGAATTTACAGTAGGGCAAAGACAGTCTCTTTAACGAATTGTGCTGGGAAAACTGGATATCCCTATGCAGAAGAATGAATCTGGACCCCTGTCTCTTGCCATATACAAATATCAAATCAAAATGGAGTAAAGACTTAAATCTAAGACCTCGAACTTTGAAACTTCTACAAGAAAACATTGGGGAGACTCTCTAGGACATTGATCTGGGCAAAAATATCTCCACAAGCACAGGCAACCAAAGCAAAAATGGACAAACGGAATCACATGAAGTTAGAAACCTTTTGCTGAGTAAAAGGAACAATCAAGAAACTCAAGAGACAACTGACAGGATGAGAGAAAATATTTGCAAACTATCCATCTGACAAGGGGCTAATTAAACAACTCTGTAGTAAAAAATCTAACTTTTTAGATTTAATTGGATTTATAATCCAATTTTTTAAATGGGCAAAAGATCTGAATAGACATTTCTTAAAGGAAGACATACAAATGGTAAACAGGCATATGAAAATGTGCTCAACATCACTGATCATCAGAGAAGTGAAAATCCAAACTACAATGAGATATCAGTAAGCGTGTGTCAGAACTTTTGGGATTAAGTTCTTAGCTTCATCATCATGAAAGCTGTCATTCTGGGGCCCTGGCAGCAGGTCTTTTAGGAGAGCCAGGTTCCCATATCTCTAGCTTTCTGAACCAGCCTATAAACTTGGTCTTCAGCAATCTCTGCATCACTCTCTGGGGAAATTGGAGGGAGGGGGCTCACTGCTTTCTTGTCAGGGCCTGTGTTAAAAAGAAAAAATTGAGTCAGCTCTGTAACTCCGAGTTTGAAAAGACACAAATCACAGTGGAAATTCTGGCTAAGCATAGTTCTGTTGGAGCAGTAAGTATGTGTTACTTCTTCCAACGCTCCTCCTTAGTTACCAGAAATGTGCTCTTATGCCCTAATGAGAACCCCAAGGGTTTATAAATTTCCCCTGGCCTAGCTGGAACTGACTCTCTGAAGACAGAGGAGGTTAAAAATGTGGCTTAAGCTTCAAGCGATTACAGCAACCTTGCAGAACCCCTGACACCAAGAGGATTTATACTGGATTTTCTCCAATATTAACATGATCGAGTACAGTTGAGCATCACAGGTCTAAGGGTGCCTGATTCTCCAGGAAAGCAGCTTCGGTGCGGGACTTAAAGAAGACAATGCGATGCTTGAGGTCCAGACCTCACCAGAAAAATATAATCAGGAAATGAAAGAGCCCAAGAATTAGAGCCTTATGCTTGTTTTTAACCCCTCTGCTAATGGCAGGCTTTGGAGAGACAGAGGTCACACACAGAACTTCATTCACAGAATGCCCTGAAGGAGAGAGCAGGCCTTCACCACTCAAGCCAGCAGTATATCATGGGGGCAGAAAGAAAGGCTGGAGACCCTCCGGGTGTCTCCAACAGCAGTGGATCTCAAGGTGTGGCCCCAGGATCGGCTGCATTGGCATTTCCTGGAAGTTGTTAGAAATGCAAATTCCTGGCCCCCACCGCAGAGCTGCCGCATGGGAGACTCTGGGGGTGGGGCCCAGCAATCCTGCTATTACTAAGTTTTGAAGGAGACTGATACCTACTTACGTTTGAGAACCACAGTTCTACAGCAAACAAGGGAGCCTGGGTCCCACCTTCAGACGCACTTTTGTTGACATGTAGTGTTTTGAACATTTTTAAATTAGTTTCCAATGTTCCAAAACGGGTGTTTTCTTTTCATGAAAATCCACATTTCTGGCTTTTCTTGGGGGAAAAAATAGGAAGACCTAGACACAGGGGACTCACACACCTACTTGGAAATAATTATCTGGAGCCTGAGAAGAGGCTGCCACTCTTAGAAAGGTCACAAGCCCTCCTGGGAACAGCGGCCTCTCATTACCCATCTCACTGGCCAGCTTCGCTTCTCTCCACCTGGAGGCATTTGAGCCATTGGCCTGTGACCTATATAATGTCTGGTGTCATCACAAGCTGAAGTTCATTCAACACACATTAGCTGAACGCTGAGAATCTGCTGCCCTCATAACTTTCTTCTCTCCCTGACTCTTATAATTCTCTCCCCACCCCGTCCTCAACTCCTTCCACTTTTTGCTAAGATAGAGAAAAAGGAACAGACTTGGTGTTCCCAGACTTAGCGCAATACCCAGAGCACAACCAGGCGAGTCAGTTAACATCAGTGAGAAAGAGTTTATTTGTTTGACCTTCACTCCCCTCTGATCCTCCTCTTGAGAAAGTGATCTCATTATTGCATTCAGAAAGGAAGGGACGGTCCCCTTCTGTTAGGCTCAGGAGGCGTTTATCTAGGGTTTGGGGCTCACAGAGGTGAACAAGCTCATCTTTCAGCAGCGGGTGGCCCCTCAGCCTGGGACTGCCCCTCAGCCTGGGACTGCCTCTCAGCCTGGGACTACTCCTCAGCCTGGGACTGCCCCTCAGCCTGGGACTGCCTGGGACATTTGATGCTCATCGACTATCTTCTCTGTGTCAGACCCTGGGCTGGGCTCTCAGGAAACATACAGCGGGTGGGATCCTTTGTGTTTTGCTTTGGGAGAGGGTTGGCAGGTCAGCAGGTGAAGGCGAGTCTTGCATTGTCAATCCCAAACATGCAGTCCTAAACACTCCCTTGCTGGCAGCAGACACTCTACCCTTTATAAAGTAACTCCTTTGGCTGCTTGCTGTGTCTGTTTTGACAAAGGTAAATATTTCTACATGGGGTCCATTAGGTCAACTGGTGATCCAGCAAGGTATGGGTTCTGTAGAAAGAATGAAAATTGGAGAGTGAGGGGCGTGAGTGGAGTACACGTGTGGCAGGGAGGGGATATCGGCAAAAGTGCACTTGACTGTTTTGTGCTGGCCCTGACCTGAGTGCCCAACGTACCCTCAACTGAAGACAAACCCTCATTTGTGAATGTACATTTCTAGGGCAGCCTGTGAGCCGTGCACTCACAGGGCCTGACTCTCCGTGGGGAACCCAGTGGTGACTGAGTAGGAATCGGGCAGAGCAGAAACAGTGCAGGATTCTTCTGATGGGCACCTGTGGGCTCTGACTGCTGACTAGGAGGCACCTCAAGGAGGCAGAGGTGCAAGAGGTGACGTAGGGCCTGGGGCCACATGGGACTGCAGGGATGGGGACTGTGACAGGAGGGTGACCTAAGAGTGAGGTCAGGGAGGGGAAAGATGGAAAAGGGGTCTGGGCAAGAGGGGCGAGGGATCAAGGACAAGGCAGAGCCACTGAATGGTGAGCTCCACTGTGGGGCTCCCTCCAGCTTGACTGGCCTCTCGTGGCTATGGGCAGCCATTGAATGGCACTCACCATCAGCAGACACATTCTTCAAAAAGGATGGGAGACAGAGAGCAGGGAGGAGGCGTAGGAATCAGGAAATACAGTCATTAAATGTCAGCTTCACCTCAACCCTGCAAAGCTTGAGATCATATTCCCCTGTGGTCCAGGTATCGGTTGAGGTCAGTTTATCCTCTGTGACCAAGCAGAGATGGCTCTGCCCGGTTCCCAGCCTACTCCTCTCCCCACGCCGCGTGTGATGAGCCCCGGCACTTGGGGTGCCTGTGGTCAACCCTCAACTCCCGTTTTCACCTCCACCCGCCTCCTAGGGTCCCTTCCTCCTTCGGCTCTGTACTGACTCTCCTCCTTGTCCCACGCCCAACCTCCCTCCCATTTTGCCCTAAACCACTATTTTTGTGTGAGTGATGGACTCTTTTACATGGTTGGGAGCTGCAGATAGTTTTTTATTACAATGTAAAACGATACCAGCTATTCTGGATGTTAAACGTCTTCTCTTCACCAGACCAGCGCTCACCTCCTCTTCCCACCTCAGTTTCTCGTCTCTGCCCCCCTGATTCTCTCCCAGTCCCAACACTGCTGATACTTTCTTCATACAGAGCGAATTAGTGGCCACCTTGTTTCAGAATCTTCTTACAGACCATTCTCGGGGAGTCTCATCCCCCTGACCCGAAGGGGCCCATCACTCTGTGGTTTCCTGAGCAAATAGGAGGGATGTTTTTGCCAGCCAAAATAACACCTTTTTTACCCCGCTGCAACCATTTTACAGGTAAGGCCCCAGAGGCTCTAACAAATTAAGCAAACCGGCTGGACACAGTTTCTGGGCTACTTGGGGAGAATTCTGAAGGGGGTTCCTGCCCACCAGGAGGCTGGAGCTAGGAGGGCCTGGCCCTGCCGTGTGGGGTCTTGCCCAGCTGTGCTCCCCTCAGGGGATGAGGCTCATCTCCTCCCCGTTGCTTGCTCTTCCCAAGCAAGGTCATTCAGGGAGGCTCTGATGCACTGGGCTTCCTGTTAATTTGCTCTTTGGGGAGAATAACCATGGGTGTTGGGTAGGGCCAAAGTGCTGCGCTGTCAGCAAGTTCCATCTCTGCAGCGATAGCCAGCCCAGCACACCTTTCTCAGTTTAACACACCGGCGGGTACCTTGTACCTCATAGCTCAGAATCAATAAAGTCAAGGCAATTTCCTTAACATGCCATCAATAAGAGATTATGGAAGGGGGAGGGTTTTCTTTAGAAGCTAATGCCTTACTAAAGTTCAAATGAGGCAATATATAGTAAAATAAATTCAATCTCTATTTTCACTCCTTGCAATTTTAGTGGAGACGAAATGAAATGGAACCGTGTTGACCCTAACCCGTTCAATATATCTTCACTTCCTAAGAACCAAGGTCATTTTTACCTTCATCGGAAGGGAGGCAAAATATAAAATACTCACCCCTACTGAACAGAAATGCATTTGCAGGTTTTTGAAAGCCAGGTAGATGACTGATACATTATGTAATTCATTTCACGGCACAGCTGAATGTGTTTTATAGATAGTGTTTAACCTTGCCAATTCTGCTCTAAGATAATCCCCCTTCTGAGGATAAAAATCATATATTTAACATAAAAGGAAAGGTTGGGAGGAGAAATGCAGCATAATGTATCCTATACAGCAGATAACCAGAAGTTGCTTACACAGAAAGAGGATCAGAGCAGGTTCATTGCTGCTTCACCTTATTAGCTAATCATCATGTTATGCTAATGAGGAGTGAGGTGACAACCACTTGAGTGGCACTGTGGCAGTGTGCTGCTGAATGATAAAATGCACCCATTGCTGCGTGGCAGGCTGGCATGTGGGCAATGACACACGCCACAGTGGGACAGAGTCTGGATTGAATTCCTGCTCTAGGCAGTGTGCCCTCTGTGGCCTGGGGTAATTTACTTAACCTCTCTTAGCCTCAGTTTTCTTGTTTATGAAATGAGAGTAACAACACTCACGCCAGAAGATAATATTGGTTATTTACCTATCATCCATTTCCCTTCTTCCTCCTTTCCAATAGAATCACCATTTCATTCAGCTTTTCCCAACTCCTACTTCCAAAGAGAAATCTTGATTCATCTCAAGCAATATATGAAAGTCCTTGGCATCGTGGCTCAGAGAAGGGCACGTGCTCCCAGTTGGTCCAATCAGACTGGAAGGGAGGTATTTTTACTTTCTCCTGGGGGATACGAACAAGGAAGCACATTGTCCCAATGGCCACTGGTCACTGTCTCACAGCCACATGGGAAACTAGACGACATGAAGGCAGACACGTCAGGTGAGAGCAGCAAACACTGAGGGGGAACGTCCCTAGGTCCTTAATAACCTCGTTGACTGTGCCAGTCCTGGAAACATCTCTTTTCTGGACTCTCAGGTATAGATAAATATGATTTATTTTAAAGTCAATCATATATTTATTTTATTATTTTATTTTTTTTCATCTTCTCAGAGCCAGAAAGGAATTAAAGCCATTTCCAACTGGAGTTTTTTGTTACCAGCAGTCCAATACATTCTAACTGATAAACTACCTCAAAGGACTGTTGCAAAGATGAAGAGGGAAAGGTCTGTATATAGAAGACTTACTCCTCATTAAGTCCTCAACATAACCCTGAAGGTCAGTGCTGCACCCACTTCATAGAGGAGGGAATTGAAACAGAGGGGATTATTGATCTGGCTGAAGGCCACTCAGTTGGAGGGTGATGAGAGACACCGCACCTCAAACCCAGCTCTGTGATGACCCCAAAGCCCATGAGTATGTAGGACACCCCCACCCTACCTGAATTTCAGAGATATCATTGAGTTTGAGATTTAGGACAAAGGCCTTCAAATTCATTCATTCATACTGCAAAGAAGCCCTGAGCCCTTGATATGTACAAAGAAGCATCAGAAGAGGCACAAAAAATGGTGCAAGAGAAGCAGGAGAGGCAGGATGAATGCCAGGCAGGTCACCTCCCTGCCTTCTCCCTCTCAGTCCAGTTTTCTCATCTGTGAGCCAAGGGCTGCACCTGTGAACAAGGCTTTGCACCAGATTGCTGTTTCTAGGGTAAGGTATTAATGGAAGGCCACTCATTTGCATTAACAAAGGTCCTTGTTACAAATGCAAATCCTCAACCTTACTTCTTACAACTTCCCTACTTCCTGCAGGACATGTCTATGTATATATTTCATCAAGACCCTGAGCACAACATGTCTAAAAGGAAACTCATCTTTCTACTTTCCTGATCCACGCAAGGTCTGCCTTACAGCTTCTGTTCCCCAGTGTTCTCCTGGCACCCATGTTGATGGCTACAAGTCACCCTGGATTTTAGATTACCCAATCTGTACCTATGAGCTGCCGCCCAACCCTGCTAGTCTTTGATATGTCCTGTTTATGTATTCTTGCCTCAGGTCTGGGTCGTGCCTTTCCTGTTTCCTGACACACAGCCCCTTCCTCTGGGTCTCCAGCACTCCGTGCCTGTCTTCTGGAATGCAGTGCTGTGTCGCCCGATTTCACCTGTCCGTTTGTATCCGCCTGGGCTTGTACGTGTCCCATCAGGTCAGGGTAGACCATCCATCACCATCTCTTATGGTGGCCCTCAAACTTGCCTGAGCCTGGGAATCAGCTGCAGTTTTCCCCTAAGCAGGTTTCTGACCAACGTCTGATTCAGTGACTCTGAAGTAAGCTCAAGCATTTGCATTTTATTTTATTTTTTTTTATAAACCCAAGATAATCTCTGCAAGGAATTTGCATTTTAACAAGTACCTTTGGGATTCTAATGCAGGTGTCCCTCTACCTTACTTTGAGAAACACTGATCTATCTGTCTGTGCTCAGGTGCAACCCTTCCTTCACAAAGGGGAGCACTGAGACCCAAAGGAGGTGGGGAAGAGCCCGACTGGCACTCAGCACTCACCTCCTGCTCCTCCTGCATCTTTTTTGTGCCTCCTCTGATATTTTCTTTGTACGTATCAAGGGCTCGGTGCTTCTTGGTAAAATAAGTGAATCTGAAGGCCTTTTCCCTAATATCTCAAAGTTATTCTCTGGTTGTGAGGTTAAGAGATGCCTCTGAAAACCGCAGGAATTATGTCCTCTGGTAGGATATCTTGGGTAAAAAGTGGTGGCACTGAGGGACATTCTACAAAACACCTGCGCAGGACTCCTCAAAATTCTCAAGGTCATCACAGACAAGCAAAGTCTGAGAAACTGTCACAGGCAAGAGGTATGTAAGGAGACACAACTAAATGTAATGCGGTATGCTGGTTGGCATCTTGGGACAGAAAAAGGACATTAGGTAAAAACTTTTTCTAAAAAAGTCCTTTAATTTTTCTTTTTTAAAAGGAAGTGTAGAGCAGGAATCTAAACCATTCATGCTGTCGTCCCTTTAGCACATGGGGAGGCGCATTCAGTCATGACCTCGGTCACGGACAACACCTAAGCCCATTCATAAAGTCGATACTAGATGTGTTTGCAAAGACTGACACTGGCTCAGCGAATGCTTCGTCCCTCCCCTTGGTTTACTTTCTGAACACTTAGATGGCACAGGTGGGTCACTGAGAGGAAAACCTTGGCTTTGAGAGCTGGTGGAGACAGTGCAGTAACTTCAACAGAACTGCGCGCCAAACCTAGCCCTGACATCCATCATCTGTGTGATGGTAGGTATGTTACTTAACCTTCTCCTAAGTTGAATGGAGGTGACAGTACAACCCTTGCAAAGCTATGGTATTTGGTGAATGCATACCGAAGGGGCATAGCAAACAATGGCTGGAAAATGGTACTTTACTTAAGGTATTTTTTGGCCAGGCACTCGGAGTTTCAGATTGGCTAAAGACAACAATTCTGGGACCTCTCAGAACTTCTGCCTCCAACTTGTTTTTCCAAGCTGGACTCTGTTCCAACCCTGCAGTGCTGGGGGTGAACTTCCTCTTCAAAGCCCCTCAATTCCCCTGTCATGCTTGGCTGGGCAACCTCAGCCATCACTCAGACTTCTGGTTTCTTATAAATGGAACATTTATCTGTGCTGGTCCCAGATGTCGTTTTTATTGGTGTCTAAAAATAAAAATAATAGTAATTTCCTAAACGTCAGTAGCCTCAACTGAGCCAGCTGGAGTTCTTCCTCTGGGGCATGCTGTGAGAAGCCATTCATACCACGTCCAGATTGCAGACTTCTGACCCAGGCTGGTGGAGTGAGCGTGATGCAGGCCAGCAGTGCAAGGAGGAGGCTTCCAGCCTGTGCCCAGCTTCTGGGGCTCTTCCCACCTAGCCTGCTCCCTCTTTAAGGACATGGAGGGGAAGGGGGAAGGAAGGGGGAAGGAAGCAAAGGCAAGAGGCGAGGGAGTCCAGGAGGGAGACAGAGAGACAAAATGAGAAAGACCCTGACAACTTAAAGGTGAAAGAGTTAATTCTGGCAGATAAGTAACAAACATGGCTTCCTCCTGCATGAGATGCCCATGCAGCTGATTAGATTTAGAATCGTTCTCTGAAGCACTCCGTGCCATGTGAGGGGAAGATTTACAAGTGCAATTCTCAGAGATGCTGTACTGGGGAGTTATGGCATCTCTGCACAGTGCAGCCAGGGAGGCCAGGCAAGTCTCATGCAATTTAAAACACTCTATAGATCTTTCTGGACAGAAAGATCTTTCTCCTTCTCGATGCATCTCTGTGGCTGTTGGCTATCCAGCAGAGGCAGGGAATGGGTTGAGGACTGGCTGACCCCTGTGGGGTGCCACACTTCTGAAGGGCCTCAGGCTCCACTCTGGGGGACCCCTGAGTTAAGCAGAGATGCTGGGATCCACCTTGAGTAAACTCAGTCTTGGGTCCAGGGGACCTGGATTCCCAAGGGCTGGTGTATGTTTTAAAAGGTTTTAGTTACTTAAGTATAATGCTTAAAATCATTCTCCTTGTAAAAAGAACATTAAAGCAATACAGAGAATCTTAATGCATCATTCCCAAAATTTTCCCCACCTCAGGAAATAACCACGTTATTATTTAGTTGGGCTTTTCTCAGAACTTTTCAATGCATACCTATCCATATATATGAATGCAGGGGATAGAGCTCAGGGGTAGAGCATTTGACCACAGGTATATGAATGCATAGAAAAATATATGTTGGTGTGTGAGGTTTATTTCCTTCCTGCCTTTCTTCCTCCATTCTTGTATCTTTCTTTATCTTTAAGAAATACTCATTCCTGTAGGTGTTTCTTTACATAATGGTATCTCAGTGTATGCAGTGTCCTGTAACTTGCTATTTTCATTAATCAATGGAAGTGCCAGTTCAGGCATCCTCTGGGAAGTGGACACCGAGAGGAGTTAGGAGTGTAAGGGGTTAATCGGGGTGATGCCTGTGAAAGATAAAGGCAGAGGGAGTGAGGGAGGAGGGCTGAGCAAGGAGAGCGCTGTGATGCGCATCTGAGTCTCACCTGCCCAGTGGGAGCTCAGAGTTGACCTTGCCCTCTGGTCACTGGGCAGGATGGCCAAGCTTCAGTGCCGCAGCCATGCTCAGTCACCTGCTGGGAGACTCCCAGGAAAGCGTGGCCTTGACACAAATGCTGCAGTGAATCCCCAAAGCTCCGCAGCTGGAGACTTAGCTCACTGCACACCTTGCAGCTCAGTGGCAGCTGCTTTCCTGAAGGGAGTCTGAGTGGCACAGCTTCGTGGCTGCCGCCGGGGCCCCAGACACTGTTCATGTGAGGTTTGTGCGTTTTTTTGTTGGAGCATGCTCCCCTGAGTGGGTTTATTACGACTGACCTAGCCATTCCCCTCCCGAGGGACACTTAGCTGGTTTCCTTCTTTGCCATTATGAACCATTTGGTGATCATCACCCTTGAAGAGGACTCTGCCTTCCTTCCACAGCAAGAGCTGACAAGGGCTCCTTCGGGGTAAACATGGGAAGTAGTAATTTCTGGCTCCAAGGATGCCCACTATGAATCAGACTCCAGGCAAATTGCCCTCTCAAGGGGCTGAAACAATCATCTTTCCCCCTACAGCAGGGTCCCCAACCTCTGGGCCACCGACCACTACCAGTCTGTGGCCTGTTAGGAACTGGACTGCACAGTGGGAGGTGAGCACCGGCGCGTGAGCATCGCCGCCTGAGCCCCACCTTCTGTCAGATCGGTGGCGCATCAGATTCTCATGGCAGCGGGAATCCTAATGTGAACTGCGTAGGCGAGGGATCTACCTTGCACACTCTTTATGAGAATCTAATGCCTGATGATCTGAGGTGGAACAGTTTCATCCTAAAAACACCCCTCTCCCCCATCCGTGGAAAAACTGTCTTCCACAAAACCAGTCTCTGGTGCCAAAAAGGTCGGGGCCGCTGCTCTGAGGGATGGGAAGCCTGCATTTCCCACACCCTCAAGAGGTCTGGGGTTCATGAGGGATTTCTGCCTTTGAGATTGGCCTCCCAGCACTGGACCTCCGGCCCTGTTTGTCCAGGCCTTGGCTCCTGACACCTGCTGCTGCCTCCTCAAAAGATTCCTTCACCTAAACCTTTGTCTTGTGTTTGCCTGGCTGACCCTTGGCCAGCGGAAGCAGCAAATGTCGGGTTTACAGTTATGAACTCTAGAAAAAACTAGTGACATTCACTTTCAGCTCCTGCGTGCTGAGATTACTATGATGCGGGATAAGTTACTTACCCTCTTTTTGCACCCCAGTTTCCCCATCTGTACAATAAGGATAATAATAGTACCTACTTCATAGGATAGCGTTAGTACCTGTGGCATGCTTGGCACTCTGCCTGGGACATAGGAAAGTCAGTGGCATAAATATTAGCTATTGCTGTTATCTGAACATCAGGCTTGGACCTTGACATCCTGCCGTTCATAAAGTCAGTTTTTTCCAGTGCTGATTCTTATTTCCCAATGTACTGCCCTTGTGAATATGCTCCCCAACGGGCTGGGCGCGGTGGCTCACACAGGAATCCCAGCACTTTGGGAGGCTGAAGCGGGTGGATCATTGAGGTCAGAAGTTCAAGACCAGCCTGGCCAACACGGTGAAACTCCGTCTCTACTAAAAATAAAATAATTAGTTGGGCATGGTGGTGTGCGTCTGTCATCCCAGCTACTTGGGAGGCTGAGGCAGGAGAATCACTTGAGTTTGGGTGGCAGAGGTGTGGTGCACCGAGATCGTGCTACTGCACTCCACCGTGGGCAACAGAGTGAGACCTTGTCTCAAAACACAAAAAAGATAGGCTCCCCAAGTTCTCGACTGGCTTCAGTTTTGGTCTAGGAATCATGGTCACCCCACTCTCTCCCTGGGTTGATCATGGTCACCCCACTCTCTCCCTGGGTTGGGATGTGCTACTCTCTCTGGATCAGCTTTCCTGCTCAGACCCGCGTACTTTTCCAGCCTCCTAGATGCAGCCGCCGCTCTATCCTGCAGTGTGACATGCTTGATAAACACACGATTCCCAGCCCTTTTTTCAAATCTTAGTTTGACTATTTTGATTCCAAAATACAGCAAAACTCCAGTTTTTCAAATTCTGACTCTAAAACATGTGAAACATAGCTCCCTCATCTGTAAAATGGGGCTGGTCATATGACCTACCTTATAAGGCTATTGTGAGGATTAAAGAAAATAATACATGCAAAGAAATTCATGCTGTGCTCGTCAAATGCTATTAACACTATTTTCTCCCCAGAAACGGACTGTTCTTCAAGGCTGTTCACCCGCCCCTCCGGGTTCACCGAGGACGTAGCGTTTCCATTCTCACTATTATCAGACGTGACTTGTATTTAGCCGAGTTAAGTGCATAATGACAGGGCCTGATATGAAGAGATGGGTATCTTCTGAATGAGACCAAGATAGTAAAAGCAAAGAAATCAGAGTGTCAACAGCAGAGTTAGATTTCCTCTCTGCTCAGGCAAGATGACTTCATTGTGAGGTCTGTGTAAGTACATGCTGCAAGGTCAGTGCGGTGCAGACTGTGAAAATGTCCCCATCTGAAGAGGACAAGGGACTACCCAGCTGCCGCTCACCATCACCTTCAGGATCTTGGGCCCAGCATTGTCAAGGTCAATTTTCAGAAAAAGAAACAAATCAAAAGTTAGGATTCTTACAAGAAACTTCTGAATTTTATGACATTGACAACTAACACCAGTGACCCCAGCCAGCCAGTCTGTCCTTCTGCTGTAGGGCATTTCTTCACAGCGCGTCCATAACTTCCCATGTCACCTGAAGGCTGACAGAGTTTTTGTCTCTAAAGCACATGGTAGCTTGACAGGCAATTATGGGACACTTTGGAATTTCAGTGGCCAGCATTAAACACTTCCTTCTTTGGGTTTCCTGGTTTTATTTCCCGGGGTCGTGTTCCACTTCCACTTCCGTTAATTATGTCTTTCCTTCCCTACTTTCCACAAGGGCAAGTGATCAAGTGGGCTGCCTGGCTGGTAGTATTCATCGAATAATTACAAAGTTAGGAATCCAGGGACTTCTTTCCTTCCGTAACTCCTTCAGTTTGTATCTTTTTTTCCTGGAGTGAAATTAAAGCAACTTTTCAGCAACCTGTTTAACTGGATGGAGGGCAAGGCTTCTCTGGGACCACAAATCTCCCTTTGGTCCTCCTCTTCATATCTAGGGAGTTGCATTTTTCATTTCCAAGGGCTTTATTTACAAGTCGCCAAAGCCCCCTCCTTTCTGGCTCTGTCCCTTATCTATGTCTGGGCACCAGCTCATTGTGGCACACTGAAAAGCGAGATTATCTTCCCTGCATATTTATTTTTAGGGCGTCCCACAGAATTCCATGAGTGTAGCCAGAGCTGTTGAGGGCTTGGAGTCTCCGGCTTGGCGCAGGACCTGGGGGTGGGGGGGGTGGTCCTCAATGGCTGGGATTGGTGCTGTCCCAGGCAGGGTAGATGACTCCTCTTTGATTTACTCTGCCCACCCTACCTGTGGAGGGGATACAGAGCTATTGCAGAATGTTTTTTGGAATCATCTTCCCAGCAGGGGAAGCCTTCCTTTAAATGATGCTGCACAGAAAAGGCAGTAAGTAAAAGAACGGGAAGAGAGGCCGCTGTCCTTGGCAATCCGGGCATGCTCAGCCCCTCCTCAGCCCTCCTCCCAGGTGGAGCGGCTCCTTAGGTGCTCCTTGGCAGACTCTGAGGTTCCACAGAGGAAACTGGTGTTCAAGTCCGAGCGCTTCTGTTGATCATTCCTTCCCCTTTACAGGCAGGGATTTGTAACTGAAGTGAGCATTGTGTCTGCCCAGATTCATTCAGGTCCCTTTATCTGATCTGTGTGTCTCTCTCTCCCTGGCTTTGGTGAATTGTTGCTTCCAATAGTGAAGCAGTGCCCTCCAACTCCCGGAGCCCGTCTGCTTGTGAGGCGCTGGGAGGGCCAGGGAGTATACGTCCCCAAGGGCAACTACTGACCGATGCCCAACTGGAGAAGGCTTATGAGAGCCAGCACCCTCCCCTGAGGCTGGGTAGGGAGGAGCAAGGTGAGATGGAACTTACACACCAGGGCATCCCTGGGGGAGCAGGCTGAAGCCACCCTCTGAAGGATTTTGCCTCAAACCACCCATCTTGTTTGCTTTCTCCCCATCTTTGTCCTCCTTCCTTCTTTCCTGTACTAATCTTGCCTGTGAGCACATCCTTAATACATTACCTGTGTCTAAACCCTCATCTCAGGTCCTGCCCAGTCCCGACCATCTCCCCCAGGGCCGTTCTTCCTGTCATTGGCTGGTCTTCCGCCAACGAAAAGTCCGAAGGCTCCTCCGCAGGTACAGAGGCGCCTCTCTGCCAGTGGCCTTTCAGAATCCAGGCAGCCATTCAGTTGGGCCTGCAGCCATTTCTCTCTGCTGTGTGTTGATTTATTCCAGAGAAGTACAACTCCCCGGCCAGTGTTCAACTTATCAGGGACTTTGTTACCTTGGTAACACGGGGCTAGGAGACCGAGGAGCCAAGCCTGCCTAAGTCAGAGAGCTGGTGCCTGGGGCATCTTTTGAGGTGGGGGGGGCTTCTTTGGGGCATCTGCCAGGACAGACCCTGCTTCATAGCCTGCTTCTCCTTTTGCACAGTCATTCACCCTCACTCAAAATCTGATGCTCATTAGAAGTCTGAAGATGTGCCTTTCAAGCTTCTGAGTCATACTTTCCTTTATGAATCCAATTTAAGGACCGTGCATTTTCCCCATCTTGACGACGCCAAAGAGCACAGCAAAACATGGCCCTTCCTTCAGCTCCACATCTGCCTGGCTTTTATGTGATTAATGTCTCATTGCCCTTCCACCTGGGCCAGGTAGTGAGGGAAATGAGGGAGGCCGCCATGACCTTTGGGTGCCAAAAGCCTTTCTTGATCCCTGCAAGGCTGGATTAGGACCCTTACCAAGCACCCCACAGACCCCTACTGCATCAGCTCATAGATCATTTTCTAATTGCTGATTTGCTTGGCTAGTTGATGAGGTGGAAGGAAAACTTCTAGGTCTGAAGGATTTAAAGTCACCAAACAGTCATATTTAAAAACAAATCATGATGCTTAACCAATGCGTAAATTGTACCTGCCGGCCTTGCCCCCTGGTGACAAAGGAGCAGCCCTGAGGTGAACGTGAGAATGTGATTTGGACATAGAAGAAAATAGGTCACTCTTCATATTCATAGACGGTATTTTTTAAACGGAAAAAAGTCAGGGCACAAGATCTCATACGTGCTTATGGGAACTACGGGAGAAAATAGCTGTAAATGCAGTTTACATGGGTTGCCCTTGTCCTTAAGCCAGCCATGCCTCAGTTCCCAGCCCCATAGCTCTCCAACTGCAAGCCTGGTCTTACCTTCACATTCTTCAAAGGTGATGGAGGCTGGACCACTCCCTCCTGCTCCATCCCATTCCTGCCTGCATCCTAGGCACTCCTGGGCGGATCTGCTAACACCCTACAGCTCCTCGATCTGCTCAGTTCTCATGGCCTTCCCCCTCCACTCTTCCAAGCCTGTGGCGCCTGCTGGACTCTGTCATCCCCAGAGCTGCTGTTGACTCCACCTGCTTCTCTGAGCTCAGCCTCTTCACCATCCTTGGCTTCTCAGTCTCTGGTTTCTCCCACATTTACTCTTTGACTCCACTCTGCTTCCATATGCATGTGTCCTCTCTCTTCAGGGGACTCATCAGCTGGTCCCCTCCTGGCTTTACTTTCCCCCTCATCATCCTTAGTTTGGCCAGCACCCTCCTCTCCCCACCCCTCAGCCTGCAGCACCACCCTGCGACCTCATCCCCTCCACTCTTCTCCAGCCTTCTCAGTGCTTCTAGGGCAGTCACAACAGTCCCACGCGTACCTTCAGTACTGCTCAGCATATGTATATATAACGTGCCCAGTGTCTTCTGCCCTTCCATTGCAGCTGCTCCAAGCCCATTCGCAGGTCTCATAGAGAACACCTGGCTACACTGGAGAAGAAAAGGAGCTTCCAGCATGAATTCCTTCACTTCCATCCCTATTCACAGAAATCCTATTGCATCTTGTCTCCTCCTCTTCCCCCCTGTACTGCTTGCTGCCCGTCTCCTGTCTAGGGAAATCAGTCTAAGGCCAGAGATCACTTCTTCCAGAAAGTCTTTCCCGGGCGCCCTTGCCTCTGCTGGCCAAGGTAGGTTAGGGTCTCCTCCTGGGTTTCTACTGAACCCTGATTTTAACTCCATTCCACCACATTATAATGACTGACTGACTATACATCTCTTTCGCTGGGCTGTGTGAGCTCTTAGAGGGCAGAAGCAGTGTTGTTCTCGTTTTCTTTTATTTCCCCAGCACCTGGTAAAGTCAATGCTTGATACATGTTGTTGAATAAATGAATCTCATTTTCTTTAAACATGATTTATTCACCTGCATTCAGGTTCCCTTCCCTTCCTGCCTCTTTATGCTGTCATTGTTCCTTTTGTGGGTTGTGTCCTCAGCCTGCCTTCTGGTGGGGTTTCACATACAACTGATATTATTAATGATATTATGGCCACTATTTATTGGACGCTAAATATGCTCAGGCACCTTGCTAAACACCTCACATGCATGCTGCAGTTTAATCCTTACAATAATCCTATGAGGGTAGTATTATTATTCCCACTTTCCCAATGACATTTAAGCAGAATTAAATCTCCTTTAAAGCAAAGTCCTTTCTAGGCTCTGTATGCTCCTGCACCTAATGTCATATATCTTCATTACATTTACACCATATTTCTAAAGCGTCATCTCTACCAGCTTGCTTCCCCTCTGACCCCCTCTTGCTCCTGACTCCCCGGAACAGAGCCCTGTCTGACTATGAAAGCTCCCGCTGACGTCACCAGTGACCTCCACGTGGCTAACACAGTGAGTGCTTTCAGGCTCATCTTCCAGTTTCGTGGCAGCAGATGACACTGCCTGGCCACTCCCCGCCGCGGTTCTGTTTCCATCCCAGCTCCCATTTCCTCTGGCCCCATTAAGCGTTTTATTCCCGGAGGCTTGGTTCTCGGCTGTTTTCTTTCTTGCTCTATACCCTGTCTCTAAGTATTCTCTGCTTCGGCTTAACTAGAAACCCTGCTGGAATCCCAGGCTGCTCCCCTGTGCCCCAGAACCATAGGATGAAGGCCTCCGCTTTCATCTTGATGACCCTTCCACGGAGGCCAACCTCGATTTGCCAATCAGATCTTATCCTTCACTGTCTCCATCCCAACCTGCCCCAACACCTCCTCCTCCTCTGGGATTCCTTACCTTAGCCAAAGACACTATCACCTGCACAGCGGCCCAAATAAAAATGTCATCACAAGTTTTGGTGACATTTTTTTCTTCCACCTTTCTCTTCTACCTTGTATCTAACCGGCCACCAAATCCCACGTATTATTGCTAGGCTTCTCTCACGTCTGTTCTTTTCCCTCTCTATCTTCATTGGAATTGAACCTTGTTTTGACTGGCTGATTACAATGGTGTCACGAGTGCCTTTCTTGTCACCCAATGAGTAGTCCTTTTTAAATGAAAAGATAATGACATCCACTCTGCTTTAATTCCTTAATGGCTCCCTATTTCCTTTGGAAAAACTCTTAACTGCTTAGCATGACTCTGAAGACCCCCTTTTTTTTTTTTTTTTTTTTTTTTTTGACAGGGTCTTGGTCTGTTGCCCAGGTTGGAGTGCAGTGGCGTGATCTCAGCTCACTGCAGCCTCCATCTCCCAGGTTCAAGCAATTCTGCCACCTCAGCCTCCTGAGTAGCTGGGATTACAGGTGCCCACCACCATGCTTGGCTCATTTTTGTACTTTTAGTAGATATGGGGTTTCCAGGCTGGTCTCGAACTCCTGACCTCAGGTAATCCACCCGCCTCGGCCTCCCAAAGTGCTGGGATGACAGGCGTGAGCCACTGCACCCGACCAAAGACCCTTCTTGATCTGAGCAGTGCTGATTTTTCTAGCCTCATTTCTGCCTCCACCCCCAGTCCACGTCCACCTCCCCACCTGACATGATGCATGTGTATTACTGATGCACATGCCCTCCTGAGAATCAGTCCAGCTCTCCCTCCCTTTGAATCGTTATTCTCTCTCTTCTACTTGATGACTGGTCCAGCTCCTCCATGTTCCTATTCTGTTCATACTTCATTATAGAAATTACCTTTTTGCATTGCAAATACTGGAATATCTCTTTGCAGCTCCTAATCAGACCATGAGCATTCAGAACACATGAATTCTTAGGGTTGGAGGCAGATCATGTAGGTAACACTCTGGGTTTAAAACCAGAGATGCCAGCAAAGGCCATCCTCAGCATCATCTTTCCCTCCCTACTTTCTGAGGGAAATCAGGTAGATGGTGTTTGGGGAGAGAAAAGAGCTGCCATGATATATCCAATGGGCAGATTTGTATTTTGTTTCATCGGGTATCTTAAAACCTGCAGGTTTTGGATTTAGCCAAGAAGTTAAGACCACCAACCCAGAAGCTGCCCTTGAATGTTAATATCCAGCCTTTGTGGGCAGCCTCTATTTGCAAATCTCAGGTTTTTAACTCTATTTCTTCCATCTCCTTCAAAGAACCCCTGATCCTGAACTCTCCCAAGAAATAAAATCCTGATCACAGCACACATGAATAACTAGAGTGGACTGCTATTACCTGAGTTTCAATAAAGCTTATTTTTTTTGATTCCTCTAAGCTGTTCCTAACCTCCCAGAGGTACATAATCCATATTGGAGTCTGGGCACAGAAAGGCTGAAGTAGATGATCTTTGATAAGCTAAAACACTGGAATTCATGGAACTTGGAACAATCTCTGACAACTACAAACTTGTCTTGAGACATTTAGCAGGAAGGTGAATGACAGGGTGGGGTTGCATCTTTGTCTTGAGTATTTAATGCCTGGAAATGGCCTGCTGACCCTCTTGTACAGGTGCCACCACCATGCGAACATGACTGAGCTAGCCTGCTGGAGAATGAAAGACATGTGTCCCCGCCACCCTGTCACCTAGCTGATAGCAAAGCTGATAGAAGAGTGACCCGAATGACTTGCATTGTCTGCCGGCTCATGAGGGAGCCCAGCGGACACCAGAATAATCACCTAACTGAGTTCTGCCTCACTCATGACCCTCAGAATAGTGAGCTAAATAAATGGTGGTTGTTTTAAGCTACTAAGCTTTGGGATAACCTGCTCTGAAGCAAGAATGAGATACTGGTACCTGTGTGGCTGATTTTCTTGCCACAGCTCCACTGATTGACGAAGAGTGGTGCTCCTTGGAAATGGTCAATAGAAGCACAAAGCATTTGGGAATGGAGCCAAGGCTCAGGTTCATAGCTCACTCAACTAGAGAGAATCAGGGACAGAATGGAGGAGAGGACTGACACTGCAATGAATTCAGAGCTCAGTCCAGCAGGCAGGGTTGTCGTCCTGCAAAGCCCCAGCCCCACCTCCTTTCCCTTAAGGGCAGGTCGGGTGGCTCCTTCAGTCTTAGTCTGTGCAAAACAGCAAGCAGGGTTTTGTGTTTCAGGCAGAAGGGAACTTATGTTTTACACAACGGCCACTGAGTCTTACCACAAGAGTCCTTAACTTGTGGAGTTTAAGGGGCCAAGTGGGGGCACTGGCAGAAAGAAGAAAAGAGTCTTTGGAGTGAACCTACTCAGAGATGCCAATGCCTTTCGCTTGAAGGGCAGAACATGAAAAGTAGTCATTTGCTCTGGCCCAGCCAGGGGACAGAATGTTAAATGTAAACAGCTGTTTGCTTTGTAATGGTCTGGTCTGCAAGGCTCCATGACAGGAGTGAGTCATAGAATTTTAGATCCGGAACAAGTATTAAAGGTTGTCTTGTGGGAAATCTCTGTCCTCCACTTGAATGCTTCATTTCATTTTTATAGTTACTTACACAAGCAATACCTGGTATACGTCAGCCTTCCAACTTTGTGGGTTATGCATCTTATATTCAACCAACTGCAGATCAAAAATTTTGTGGCTGCATAGTATTCCATGGAGAAATGCCAGATATAGGTGATGGGGAGGAAGGCAGCAAATCACACTGCCATGTGTGTACCTATGCAACAATCTTACATGTTCTTCACATGTACCCCAAAACCTAAAATGCAATAAAA